>QANY01002415.1:365380-565743 GCA_003255025.1 Datisca glomerata
GCGTCCGCATCAGTCGAAGTGGTGGAACGCCCTCCTGAGTCAAAGAGAGAGCTTCTGCACCTCTCTCCAAGAGATAGGATTCGGTATCTGAATCGGCTAAAGGAGAGTGAAGAGGCGGCTACTCTCCTAGCCCAGCCCACGGGGAAGCCTCTTCTTTCTGGTCTACATCAAGTGCATTGAATGCCCCACAATCAGAATCAAAGAGGATGGGTCAAGGAGAAGTTCGGGACGAAACCAGAGTGGATATGCGGCAAAGCGGAGCCTCCGGGGGTATGGCGGCTTGTGCTGTGCCGTCATTTCAGATTCCCGGCCGATTTCGGCGCGTGGGCAATTCCTGAATATCGATAGAACGTAATTATTCATTCTGGTTGTTTATATTTTTCATTGCTAATGATATTTATTAAATATAATTGAGTTGTGAAATTAAATTTATTTGATCAAAAGATATGTATATGTATTTTGTACTTAATATAACGGTTTTAATGTTTATATCTGCATCTCATGTGACATTTTACTTCTTTAACTTCAAGTCATTTCACAATGAAAAGATTATTAAAGAAATAATTAAGAAAATTTATAATTTATTTATTAATTTGATAACATAGTAATGATTGTCATAATATCATGTTTAGCGCGTGCTAATGATGTGGCTAAGACTGTATCTGTTTATATGCATGAACCTAATGATGTGGAGTCTGATTATGAAAAAAGTTATGTAGGTAGTTCTGATGATGAGATGAGGGCTACTAGGTTTCCTGAATATCATGAAGATGTTGACATGCAAAGACCTATATAACTGTTGGTAGGCATGTTGTAAACTGATTTCAAGGTTTTAAGAAGAGCACTTAAGACCTATGCAATCCAACATGGGTTGGACTTTTCATACATACACAATGAGTCTAAGAGAATCACGTGTGTATGTAAGAAGAATTGTGGTTGGAGGATTCACGCTTTTACTAATTTAAGAATTGGTTCCTTTCTGATTAAAACCTTTCAACCTGAACATAGGAATTGTGGCAGTACTAGAAATAATGCTAAAATGACTTCATCTTGGATAGCTCAAAAGTATTGGGTGAAGTTTAGAGATTCTCCTAGTTGGGAATCCAAAGCATTGAAGGAGGAGATTAAGAGGGAATTTTAGGTGAATCTTTCTTTACTGAAGTGTTAGAAAGCCAAGTATAAGGCTTTAAAAATTGTGTGAGGTGATGTTGCTAGGCAACATGCTTAGATCTAGGATTATTGTGAGGTTATTAAGAAGATGAACCCTAATTCTAGTATGGGAGTGCTTTTGAACTGAAATGTTTTTCAAAGATGTTTTTGTTACTTGTTTTCATGTAAACAAGGCTTTGTTGCTGGTTGTATACCCTTGATATGTTTGGATGGTTATCATTTGAATGGGGGGTTTTCTCTGGAGGGGGTATTGATAGTTATTGTTGGGGTAGACGGCAATGATACCATGTACCATATTTGTTATGTAGTTGTAGAGAGTGAAACGAATGAGACATGCAAATGGTTTGTTGAATTATTGTCAGGATGGATCGATACTGACATTTACCCCACATTCATGTTAGAAACCTTGAAGGAGGTGATGCCACATGCATGGCATAGAGTTTATGTCCGACATCTTTATGACAATTATAGAAAGAGTTTTCCTGGGAAGTCGATGAAAGACCTAATGTGGGGTGCAGCTAGAGCTACCTTTGAGAGACAATTTAAACGAATTCTGAATGAGTTAAAGGAGGTGAACGTGGCTGCACATGCATGGCTTGAGAAAGAGGTAACTTCATCTTGGTCTAAGCATGCTTCTTACACGAGGGTTAAGTGTGATGCAATCACAAACAATGTGGCTGAATGTTTTAACAAGTACATTTTGGATAGTAGGGACATGCCTATTATTACCATGATGGAGATGATAAGAAGGTTATTGATGAAATGGTTTCAGCAGAAGAGAGATTGGATACGATGTTACACTGGGTCAATATGCCCTAAAATTCAGAACAGATTAAATGTGAGCAAAACTAAATCTTTTAGTTGCATTGCACATTAGAGTGGTGACAACATGTAGGAGGCGGAGCACATGTATGGCTCTAGGTATGTGGCTGTGGGAGTTGGGAGTTGACTAGCATTCCTTGTGCACATGCTATTGTGTGCATTCATGAAGAAAAGAGGAACCAGAGAGATATATGGATGAGGTGTACAACAAAGAAAGGTATTTGAAGGCGTATGAGTGTCACATTAAACTTGTCCTATATGTTGATCAATGGGACACTTTGGAGAGGGATGAGCCCATCTGGCCACCTGGAAAACCAAGGAAAAAAAGAAGGCTACAAGAAGGAGAAATAGAATCCCATAACACTACTAGAGCATCTGGTGGGGGGAGAAAGCTAAAGGTTGGTAATTGTAAACGTGCAGGCCACAATGCAAGGTCATTCATACAACCTGCCAACCCCAACAGAAAGGAAAGGAGAAACAAGCTGCAATCCCAAATTGTAAGTTTTATTAATCATGTAAATCATTTATAGTTTGATAGTTCAATTTGGTTTGATTATTATCCATCTTTTTTTAGGTCCAAGGAGACCAAGTAGCTTCCCAACATAGTCCTACGCCTCCTAGTCAAGTAAGTTCTAAATTTTTTACATAGTTGTATATAACATTGTTCCTACCATGCAATTAAGTTCTTTAATGATCTTTTCAGATTTAAAGTGTACCCCAAGTTCAACTCAGGTTCAAAGGTCATCCGCATGAGTATCACAAAGAGAAACTCAAGTAAGGAATTACATTTTGTTACTGTTTTTTGCTACTGTATTGAATTAGGACTTTTTTTTGCTAGTGTGTTACTTCATACTATTGAATTAAGACTGTTGTTTTGCTACTATTTTTTGCCACTGGAATTTGACATTTTTGTAGGACTGTGTTCCAACTATTTTGCTACTATTTTGTTGAATTGGGATTATTGTTTTGCTATTGTATTTTACCACTGGAATTGGGACTGTTTTGTTGCTGAATTGGGTTGTTTTTCTATTGCTTTCCTACTGTTTTTGCTACTAGAATTTGACATTTTTGCTGAATTGGAACTACTGTTTTACTACTAAAATCGAGAGTGTTTTGCTACTAAATTGGGTTGTTTTGCTATTGTTTTTGCTACTGGAATTTGACATTTTTGCCGAATTGAGACTCTTGTTTTGTTGTTGAATTGAGATGTTTTGCTACTGTTTCCTACTATTTTTTCTACTGGAATTTGACATTTTTGCTGAATTGGGATTCTTGTTTTGCTACAGTGTTTTGCTACTGGAATAGGAACTTGGGATTGATTTTCACTGTTTTTGTTAAATCGGGTTCTTACATATAGTCAAAAAACTCAACTTAACTAAGATGCGCAACGATTATCTCACAATTCTAACACACGAAGGAGAGGAAGAGGAAGGAGATGATCCATTTAGAATGTATTTTTTGTGAACTATATTTAGAACATCTTTTTTGTGAACTATTAAGAACATTTTTTTAACAATATTTTGAAGTATATGATATATGATGTATTATTAAAACTCTTTGAAAATGATGGAATATACTTTTGTAATTATTTTGTTGAATGATCTGATATAGCAGGTAGATATGACAATCATTCAGTTATTTTGTTAATAAATATTGCAATTATTTTATTGAAGGATACGATATGACAGTTATGTTGTTTAACTATTAAATATCACAACTATGTTATACATCCATTGAAAATGGCATAGAATAATAGGTTAATACATTACGATGAGAAATGATCTTAGAATTAAGAAAATGAACATTTTTGTTGTTGATCAAAAGATCTACATATGATTTAAATAATTTTATACATAAAAAACACTTAAATAACATACAAAATTCTGATACACTAAATTAAATTAAGTTGTTTATTTTTAAGTTTGGCAATTTGGGCATTAAACCTAGCATTGTGAGTAAAGAAGATTGCATAGTTCTCATTCAGTTTGTCTGACTTCCTCTTCTACATTCATAATCCCCATGTTTTTTTACTCAAACATCATACCATTCAAAATAATTATAATCAAACCCTTCTTCCCATTGAGCACAACTAAAAAATCTTCTACCTGGATTTTCATGTATAGTAGATGTCCTTAATGGAGTTCTTAAACAGCAATAACAAAGCTTTCTTAAATCTCTAGTTACAGAAGCGCTGCTTGATGAAGTCATTTTCGATAAAAAAATTGTCAAGAAATTTGATAGAAAACCAATTAGAAAAAATAACAAAATTTATTTATGAAATAAAAAAATAAATATAATTGATAAAATCGAAACCAAACCTTAAAGAGACTAAACAGGAACTGTTGTTGAAATTAGAGGAGAACAAAAATTTTGACAAATCAGTGAAGTTGAAGAAAGGGGCAAAATTGGGAGAAAAGGCATGTGATTCGCGTGTGACTATTAACGGCCATTTGACGGTCATGTGGGTAAGTTGATGGGTGGAGAAAGTTAGAGGGTCAAGTAGGAAGGAAAAATAATTTATGGGGTAAGTTGATATTGAAGTAAAGTGTAGGGTCTTATGATATTAACCAGTCAATTTTGAAATTACATCTATTCCAGGTAAAGTGAAATATTCATTATATTTATCATAAAATTGTAAATATACAGGGTTAGGTGTTTATATAAGGAACCATAAAAGACAAAAAATTGATATTTAATTTCTCAATTCACTGATGATGATGATGAGTATCTATTAATCTTGGTCAAAAAAATAAAATAACAAGTCTACTAGAAATTATATCTTAAACAGATATATGTTATTAAAATTTTACAATATCGGGTCAGTATTAATGTCAGAATTCAACAAAATGTTAAAGCAGTTCAACGCATATGTTTAAAAGTTCAACTTAATATATCTTAAGATTTAACAAATAGGGAGTTGACTAAAATAACAAAATGTTGAAAAGGTTAAAATATATATATATTAGGTGCAACAAAGAACCTCTATCAATGCCGGGCCTTCATTGAAAAGTGATCCCTCCAACTCATTTACTATTCAAATTCATCTAAAGGACTGAAAATGACAGAGAAAGAGTCAAAAAAGCAATAAACCTGAAGAATTCCAACCTTCAAACTTTTTAACAATTTTCTTATGTCGTCAACCTGTAAATTAAGTAAAGAACAATTATCTATAATTTCATCTCTCTCTAAACTAGCAACACATAAGCATACAACATAACGACTCCCCTCTAACCTGTTAATAGCTTTATACTTCAAGTGAAACTTGAAATTAATAGCGGTAATAAATAAAAAGATATTTATTTAAAAGAGAAAATGCCAAGTAAAAAAAATTGTTTATGGTTGCTTAACTCTAGATATTAGTTCATAAATAATTAGGATAGCGTAAAGAAAGATATGAATTTAGAATGGGTGGTTACTCTAGCGTCTAGACGAACACGAACAGGCCCTCGAAGAGGAAAAAGCTAGCTCTTTCCCCCAAGCAATTGGCCATCAAGTTATAGGTGAATTTCCAACATGGGATCCTTCTTATTGTCCTATTGCAAGTAACATTATTATTATATGGTTAAACTTCTTCTATATAAACAAATGACAATAATAACAAAGAAAATCTTCTAGTCTATGACTAAGTTTGAAAAACCAGAATATCTGTGAACAATATTATAACAATATACAATCTAAGCATACTATACAATAATATTACTTGAAAGAAAAATAATATTTCACTTTGTTTTTTATGCAATTCGTTCTATAACCATTTGCCAAGAGAATCTTTTTTGAAATTCCAAATCAAAGAAAAATAATATTTCGTTTTGTTTTTCATGCAATAGGTTCTATAACCATTTGTCAAGTAAAAACTTTCTTCAGATTCCAAATATGCAAAATTGTGACTTGATACCTTTGTTACTTTTAACTTATAATATTGCGATTAGGCTGTACCTAACCTTTTTTAGGATTTGTTTTATAATTAATATTGTTTCTCTTTACCGAATAAAAAAATATATAATGTAATTACTTATTTTTGTAATCGACCATGTTTTACCATCGTATCCTAGAAACAGGTTATGTATGATTCAATTGAATAGTTGTATGCAAAACCTATTAGTTTGTGGTTGACAAATCCGTCAACAATATAAAATATAACTGGAGAATTGATGGTTTTTTTCATGTGATGTAAAAGAACATGAACTAAATACATTGGAACAAGCTACGTGTTTCCAACCCAGATTTATCTTAAAACCAATAGGATATGTGATGTTATAAGTCGATTATGCACATGGAGTTGGAAACTACACTCATGTTTTACTATTCCAAAATTAATTGATTTTAAAATATGACTCAATGAGCACGAAAACGCCAGCTTGTCAAATCATAGTCTATGGCGAAAATTATATGCTTGGTGATAAGCTACATAATTTTATTAAAGCTTTATCAAGTATTTATGTTAATTACCTATATAATTTTTATTGGCAATGTTGTGTTGAAAGCGATGTGTCATCCCAATAAATTAACTAATACTGAACATGCATTATCACTATTAGTAATCACTTTCAACACAACGCTTCCAGCAAATATGATATAAATAACTAATATAAAAACTTGATAAAAATTTATTAAAATCATGTAACTCCTAGTGATATGAGAATTTCATAAGTGCCTCATTTCGATGAATGTAGTTCTTATAAATTTTAATCACATGAAAAACCCATTAAATTCTCAAGTTATATTGCATCATGTTGCCGGATTTGCCAACGGCAAACAAACAGGTATTGCAAATGATTGTTCAATTAAATTATGTGGGATATAATCGAACGGTCATATGTGGAGCAAACAACATATTATATACTTGAAGATTTCAATAATTATTTCGATGTTGCAGAAACTAATATGAACATATTTAGAAGTGAGTTGACATTAGAACACCATTAGTGTCTTGTTTCTAGATATGTTCATATTAATTTCCGTCACATACAAATAAATTTTGAATTGTCCAAGTATACAGTATGTTGCTTGCTCATTTGTCCACTGCAAACTAACATGTCTCACATATAACTGTTCAATTATATTCCATGTAATTTGCCTTCAATATACAATGGTAAAACATACAAAAAATTACAATATAGTTTTTTTTACTGGTAAAAGGATAAATTATTATTTACAAAAGAAATATGATTACAAGAAAGAATAAGTACAACCTAATTGCAGTACTCTAAGTTAAATAAAGTTGTCAAGCCAATATTTTACATGTTAGAAATCAGGACAAAAATTATCTTGATCTAACAATACGAAAACGATTAATGGTAACAAATTTTTAAAATGAGAAACGGGTCACATGGTAAGTGGTTATAAAATCAGTTATATGAAGAACATTGAATTATTAATTTTTGTAATATTTTGATATAATATGATTAAATTGTATATTGTAGCCTACTAGAAATGAAAAATCACAATGATATTCATTTTTCACATATGTTTGCTTTTGTTTTCTATTTTGATGGACACAGAATAAGATATACATCTTATTTTATCTTAACATATTAAAATATGTTTAAACGGAAAAACTTTTGATTCACTTATTACCATTTAACCCTCCTTAAAATATAATAAAATTTAGGGATTTGACTTTGTCCTTTAATATAATGCTCTATAATGATTTTTTATTCAATAATAATTTGTTCATAAATAGTTTGTAAAATTAATTTTTATAATATTTACAATTAGAAGCGTAAAAATCTAAAAGGATGAATTTCAGTGAATTTTGAGATTATTTTTAAGTTAATGATAATTTATTCGTTAGAATTTATAAAATTAAATATTAAGTAATATCTAAGTTATCGAAATATGAAAGTTCATATAAATGAATTGAGAGAACTATTTTCAAATAAGATAAATTATCTCTTAATAGACGAATAATCATTTTATATTTTATTCAAGTAGCAAATATACATTTTCAACACTATTATAAACAAGAGAATATATTTATTATCATCATAATATTTGTTTCAACATTTAATATTAATTTCAAATTCTGCATATATTTTAAATTACTTTAACATATGTGAAGCACATACTTTTTGACTAATATATTAAAAGTGTCATGAGCTGAGAATCTTTTCTAGACACTTTTATCTATTCATAATTAAGGGGTTGATCTAAAATTAACCTCTATATGACTAATTATATTATCATTAATTGGTTGTTGCCTTACATGCACATGCTAAACTTTGAACTTAACTTTAAAATATTGATATTACCCGTGGATCTCAAGATCCATTAATTTCAAGAATTTTTAAGTTTGTACATGTAAGAAAGGTAAGAATCACTGTGTTATCCTCAATCCCTGAAAATAGAATGTTGAGAGTTTCTATCAATTACAATATCAAATATATTGAATACACTTAATATAATACCAAGAGTCTCTATTCATTTCAAGGCTCACAAATCTTATATTTGAAAATCAGGGAGTCTTCATAGCACCTGAAAAAAATTTGAAGACGTTCGAAAAACGTAAATTTGGATACAAGTAATTTTTTTCTAAATTTATTACATGTAAAAAAAATAAAAGAATCACTATGTCATCATCAATTCCCCAAAATGGATTTTTGAGTATTTTTATGAACTATATGCTTTAAGTACTTAGATTTACTAAATCTAATACTAAAAGTTTATTCACTCCAAGGGTCACAAAACATTCATTTTCACTCATAGGGTCTCAAAACATCGATCATAAATATGATCAGATATTAATAACACCTAGCTACATGTTAATTTTTTTAACTGAAAGCATGTTGTATAAATGGAGTTCAAAATGTTCAACCCGACTAGCCACTATCTGCAAAAATATTTAACTCAAAACAAAGGTATAACTTAGTTTGTACTCACCATCATAATTTGTTACTTTTTGTTCAATTCTAAGGAAGTTGCAATATCATTTTTATTTTAGACCTAATATAAATGATATGTTGCGCGAGAATCTTAACTTGAAGATGGTTAAATGATATCAGCCAATATATGTATGTTGGTGGGGGAGGGGGTTAAATATATAATAATGTAAACTTATGATTAAATATTATAATGTATATATATACACCACCACTGCACTCGAACACATAGCTAATCAACCAGATACATGCTGATAAATCATTCATAACTTAGGCAAATACAAAACACATAGTCAAGCATACTGTCAACGTTTTATAGGGATAAACGGTCCCAACGCACTCCCTGCTCAGCGGACCTAGCCCAAACGCGACTTGAGCTCACATACGCTAACTATATGCTTAGTATTCATACTAAGTATGTAATGATGATCAACAATGCATCAAAGTGTTCGTTCAGCTAGCACGAGATCGATGAATACTGGAAGTTATATTATGATGATATTAAACTAAAACTATGCCATACATGATTTAATGAACTAAAGATGAAATTAAAAATAAAAAAACTTACTATTATGTGCAGACGAGAATTATAATCTTTAAAACTTATGTTTTAATTGAAGAGAGCGAGAGAGAGAGAGAGAGTACATAGAGAGAGGGAGAGTACTATGCTCGACACATGAGCTTCCTAAAATTTTCTTATGCCTTCAACAAAGGGTGAGGCCTCTCTTTTATAATATGTTAAGTAAGACAAATAAGGTTGGGTGTCTTGGACAGGTGGAGTCGTTCATCCTTATCATCTGAGCTGTACTGGTAGTGGAATCTACTTTAGATAAAGTAGATTTGTCTTGATACTGATAGTGGAGGACTACTTTTGTAAAAAGTAACTTTTACTGTTGCTATAGGGAATCTACTTTTGTAAAGTAGATTTGTCTTGATACTGATAGTGGAGGACTACTTTTGTAAAAAGTAACTTTTACTGTTGCTATAGGGAATCTACTTTTGTAAAGTAGATTTGTCGCTTTGTGCCGACAGTTGTTAGTGGGGGACAAGAATTATTCTTTACCTTTTCCTTTCTTATCTTTATCCATTTTTTCTGAAATCATTCAGGTAATAGAATCTCAGAAGTCGCTGATGGCAGGGCCATCCTCTGGGGCCTGACTTTCTCCTACTAGAATACTGAATTCATTTTCGTCGTCATCATCGTGCTTAGATTCTGTTTTACTACTTGTAGTTTTCATGGTAGTATCTGCTGCTGATCCTATGGACTGGAGGAATTGCTCCTTCATGAAATCCATAGTTTTTTCAATTAACTCATATTATGAGAAGTCTGGAAATTTATTTTTCAATTCAGTTTAAGCTATGATAAATAGATTTTCTGATGATGCTGAAAGACCCTTAGGAATGGCTTTGAGACAAGCCTAAGTGTAGGCTTTAATCATCTTCATTAATTCTAGTAAATTGGGGTTCATCCCTTTATCCCACTATTTTGTATAAAAAACTATTTTCAGACAGGAAGTTTTATTCTAGTAGTCACATTGCAGATCCCATTTTCATATCCAAGGGATGGTAAACCAGATAATAAAATGAGCTACTAATTTTTTTATAGAGATATTTTTGTTTACCGGTAGAAGTGAATAGGTTGCATATCATTCATTAAATGATGTTCTGACAGATTCTGGTAATGTTTCAAGAGTAATCCCAAACTTATCCCACTACACGAGAAACCAATTGGGGAGCTCGTGGTTGAAAGTTTCGGGGAAAATTCTGATAAACCAAGTGGGATTATGCTCTGGATTCTGGTAGTAAAAGACATAGGTAAATGAATCAATATAATCCCAATAACTATACTTATCTTCTGATGGTCCAAGACTTTTGGTTGTATGAGGGTGAAGACTTCATTGCCCAATAGGCATAATGTTACGGATAATAGTCTTACCGTCAGTAATAGGGCTGCCAGTTCTGGTGGAATCATAGAGTGTATGTTTAATCTTCATAGTTGTTGTTTCAAGCAAAATGGCTTCATATATGTATCGATACTGTTCAAAACGAGTGAGAAATTGTTGCGTTGATAAATATTATTTTTTAATTTTCCATGGATCTGACATCCATTGCTCATCTGCTGTTTTAATAAAGAGAAGGGTCTCTTCAATAATACTGTTGAATATGTACTGTTCTGGTATAAGAAGGACATCTTTAGCAGTTTTACTAGAAAAGCCTCTTGATTACTGTTAATATTTCTGTTCAGACTTGGAAATTCTGTTGTATAGGGATTTCCCCTGCCGTGACTTCTATGGCCTCGGCCTTTACTTCTGTTCATGAACCCTGCAAATATTCGCGGGTTAGAAAGTCTGGTAAAAAATTTTGTTCACATTTGATATATTTAATATCAAAATCAAATACTGATAATAAACTTTGCCAAGAGGCAAATATTTACTTTGAAGCAAGATTCTGTACATCTTTCTTAATATATCTGTATGACTGCAGAGCAGTCAACCCTTATAAGAAAATTCTGATTAAGTAAATCATCCTAAAATTTTAACACGCATTTAACAATGGCTAAACATTCATGTTTAATGGTTGGGTAATTACGTGCTGGTCCTTTCCAAACTCCAGAGGTAAACCTAAGGAGTTCTTCTTTCTGGTTACTGTGATTTCTTTTTAAGGATCCCACCATATCCTTGATTAGAGGCATCTGTTTCAACAATTTTATGCCAAATAGGGTTAGGTAAAGATAAACAATGTAACTGTTGTACCTTTTGTTTTATCTTTTTTAATGCAAAAGTATGTTTAGTTGTCCAAGGAGAATGATTCTTCTTAAGTCTGTTGTAAATGATAGAACTATCCTGAACACACTGCGGATAAAAATCTCTTATATAATTAAGACTTCCTAAAAATCTCTGAAGTTGAGTTTTATCTTTAATTTCATCAAAAAATTTAGATGCAAATTCTATGCTTCTGTTTATAGAAAGAATAGTTCCATTAGAAAAATTGTCTTAAAAATCTAACTTATGTTTGAATAAGTTTCATTTTAGAAGAAGATAAAACTAAACCATTTCTGATAATAACATGCTTAAATATATGCAGATGGTTGATATGCTGATCAATGGATGATGAGAAGATTAAAACATTATTCATATAGCAGATAATATATTCAGTATAAGGATTAAACATTCATGATATTTTAAAATTTTGAAGGTCCATTTTTAACACCGAATGGTAAAATATTTCACTCATAATAACCAAAGGGAATGGTAAATGTTGCTTTATACATGTCCTGTTCAGCAATTTGGATTTGCTAAAATCCTGATTTTAAATCAAATTTAGAAAAAATTACTGAATTATTTAAGCGATCTAAAAGATCCTTTTTATTCAGAATATGATACCTAGTCCATTAGAGGTCATCATTAAGCAGTTTATAATTAATGACTAAATGAGGCTGTTCTTGTTGAATCTCAGCATTTTTGTAAACATAGAATGTTGTACAACTTCAGGGAGACTTACTAGGTCTAATGAGTTTAGTCTGTACTAAAGATTCAATTCCTGTTTTACAAATTTCAAGATATTCTTTCTTCATCTAACTAGGTCTAGATTTAGTCGGAATATATCTTTCATCAAAATCATGATGATAAGGAAGAGAAATAATATGTTTTTTCTGTTCCAAAAAGTATTTGGCAGATCACTGCAAATTTCAGTTTGAAATTTTGTTAAAATGATTTGATCTTATTTTGAATAGAAAATTGTTGGATTTTCTGTTCAAATGAAAGAAATTGAACTTATTTTTGAATAAAATTATTTTGATTTTCTTTATTCTGTATAGATCTTTAATAAGATCTAGTTCTCTGATATACAGTTTTGTAATAAATTCAAAAATAATTTGTATGTTGTTAATAGTAGTATAAATATCATTGGTATCAATTTTATCCATATGCATTAATAAAAACATAAAAGGATTGCCTAGGATAATATTCTGTGTCATGTTTTTTGGTAAAACAAATGAAGTAGGTAAACAAATACATTTATTACGGATTAAATCTTCTGATAATTTAAATTCTATTTTCATTCTGTTACCACTTGCACTGGTAAGAGATTGAGTGATTTTCTTAAAATACTTAGAAGGGATTGAACCCTCTTGAATTCAGTTCACATCAGCACCTATATTAATAAGGGTGATAACGTCTTTTATTATAAAATCAAGTTTAATAATAAAAGTAATTCTGGTGTACCATTTTTAAAAAGTTACCTGATTCATAATCATAAGATGTTGGTTATTGTTATCTTACTGTGAAGGAGAAGAACAATCTGGTTCCATGGGATTTTTGCCTTTAGTATAAATACCGACTTCATTTGTTTTATTAAAAAACATGACACAGAATATTATCCTAGGAAATTATTTTATGTTTTTATTAATGTCTATAGATAAATTGATACTAATGCTATTTATACTACCATTAACAACAAACAAATTATGTTTGAATTAATTTCAAAACCGTATACCAAAGAATTAGATCTTATACAGAATAAAGAAAATCAAATTAATTTTATTCATAAAGAAGTTCAATTTCGTTCTCTTGAATAGAAAATCCAACAGCCTTCTATTCAAAATAAGATCAAAATCATTTTAACAGAATTTCAAACTGACATTTGTAGTGATTCCAAATGCTTTTTGGAACAGAAAAAACATATTATTTCTCTTCCTTATAACCAGGATTTTGATGAAAGATATATTCTGACTAAATCTAGACCTAGTCAGATGAAGAAAGAATATCCTGAAATTTACAAAACAGAAATTAATTTTTTAATACAGAAAAACTCATTAGACCTAGTAAGTCTCCTTGGAGTTGTACAACATTCTATGTTTTATAAAAATGCTGAGATTGAACGAGGATAACCTCGTTTAGTCATTAATTATAAGCCGCTTAACGATGCCCTCCAATGGATTAGGTATCCTATTTTGAATAAAATTGATCTTTTAGACTGCTTAAATAATTCAGTAATTTTTTTTAAATTTGATTTAAAATCAATATTTTGGCAAATCCAAATTGCTGAACAGGACATGTATAAAACAATATTTACCGTTCCCTTTGGTCATTATGAGTGACATGTTTTACCATTCGGTGTTAAGAATGGACCTTCAGAATTTCAACATATCATGAAATTTTTTTTAATCCTTATACTGAATTTATTATCTGCTATATTAACGATGTTTTAATTTTTTGATCATCCATTGATCAGCATATCAACATCTGCATATATTTAAGCATGTTATTATCAAAAATGGTTTAGTTTTATCTGCTTCTAAAATGAAACTTTTCCAAACAGAAGTTAGATTTTTAAGACATAATATTTATAATGGAACTATTATTCCTATAAACAGAAGCATATAATTTGCATCTAAATTTCCTGATGAGATTAAAGATAAAACTCAACTTCGGAGATTTTTAGGAAGTCTTAAATATATAAGAGACTTTTACCCGCATTGTGCTCAGGATAGTTCTATCATTTACAACAGACTTAAGTAGAATCATTCTCCTTGGACAACTGAACATACTCTTACAGTAAAAAAGATGAAACAAAAAGTACAACAGTTACATTGTTTATCTTTCCTTAACCCTATTTGGCATGAAACAGATGCCTCTAATCAAGGATATGGTGAGATCCTTAAACATGTAAATACTAGTAACCAGAAAGAAGAACTCCTTAGCTTTACCTCTGGAGTTTGAAAAGGACCAGCACGTAATTACCCAACCATCAAATAGGAATGTTAAGCCATTGTTAAATGTGTGCTAAAATTTCAGGATGATTTACTTAGTATTTTCTTATAAGGGTTGACTGGTCTGCAACCAAACAGATTTTTAAGAAAGACGTACAAAATCTTGCTTCAAAGCAAATATTTGCCTCTTGGCAAATGTTATTATCAGTATTTGATTTTGATATTGAAAATATCAAAGGTGAACAAAATTTTTTATCAGACTTTCTAACCCGTGAATATTTGTAGGGTTCATGAACAGAAGCAGAGGCCGAGGCCGTAGAGGTCACGACAGGGGAAATCCTTATACAACATAATTTTCAAGTCTAAACAGAAATATTAACAGTAATCAAAAGACTTCTTCTAGCAAAACTGTGAAAGATGTCTTTCTTATACAAGAACAGTACATATTCAACAGTATTACTGAAGAGACAATTCTCTTCATTGAAACAGCGGATAAGCAATGGATGTCAGATCCATGAGAAATTAAAAAATGATATTTATCAACGCAACAATTCCACACTCATTATGAACAATATCGATACATATATGAAGACATTGTGCTTGAAACATCAGTTATGGAAATTAAACATACACTCCATGATTTCACCAAAACTGGCAGCCCTATTACTTACAGTAAGACTATTATCCGCAACATTATACCTATTGGGCAATTATGTCTACACCCTCATACAACCAGAAGTCTTGGACCATCAGAAGATAAATATAGTTATGGGGATTATATTGATTCCTTTACCTATGTTTTTTTACTACCAGAATCCAGAGCATAATCACACTTGGTTTATCAGAATTTTCCCCGAAGTTCTCAACCACGAGCTCCCCAATTGGTTTCCCGTGTGGTGTGATAGGTTTGGGATTACGCTTGAATCATTACCAGAATATGTCATGAACAACATTTAATGAATGGCATGCTGCCTATTCACTTCTACCAGCAAACAAAAATATTTCTATAACAAAATCAGTAGCTCATTTAGTTATCCGGTTCACCATCCCTTGACTATGGAAATGAGATTTTCAATGTGACTACCAGAATAAAATTCCCCATCTGAAAAGGGTATATTATACAAAATAATGGGATAAGGGGATGAACCCCAGTTTAGCAGAATTAATGAAGATGACTAAAACTCACACTCAGGCTTGTCTCAATGCCATTCCTAAGGCTTTTCCAGCATCATCAGAAAATCCATTTATCATAGCTCAAACTGAATTGAAAAAGAAATTTTCAGACTTATTAGAAAATGAGTTAATTATTAAAACTATGGATTTCATGAATGAGCAATTCCTCTAGTCCATAGGATCAACAACAGATACTACTATGAAAATTACAAGTAGTAAAAATAGATCTGAGCACAATGATGACGACGAAAATGAATTCAGTATTCTGGCAGTTGAAAGCCAGGCCCTAGAGGATGACCCTACCATCAACGACTTCTAGGATTCTATTACCCGTACGATTTCAGAAAAAATGGATAAAGACAAGAAAGGAAAAGGCAAAGAATAATTCCTGTCCCCCATTAACAACTGTGGGCACAAAACGAAAAAAGTAGATTTCTTGTAGGAACAGTAAAAGCTACTTTTTACAAAAGTAGTCCTCCACTATCAGCATCAAGACAAATCTAATTTCTTGTAGCAACAGTAAAAGCTACCATTATACCTCAGACGATAAGGATGAACGACTCCACTTGTCCAGGACACGCAACCTTATCTGTCTTACTTAGTAGATTATAAAAGGGAGGCCTCGCCCTTTACTAAAGGCATAAGAAAAGTTTAGAAAGCTCATATGTTGAGCGTAGTACTCTCCCCATCTCTCTATGTACTCTCTCTATAATAAAAGCATAAGTTTTAAAGATTATAATTCTCGTCTGCACATAACAATAAGTTTTTTTTTATTTTTAATTTCATCTGTAGTTCACGAGATCATGGATGCCATAGTTTAATTTTAATATCATCATAATATAACCTACAGTATTCATTGATCCCATGCTAGCTGAAGGAACACTTTGATGCATTGTTGATCATCATTACATACTTAGTATGAATACTAAGCATATGTGACCTCAAGTCGCGTTTGGGCTTGGTCCGCTGAGTTGGGAGTGCGTTGGGACCGTTTATCCCTATAAATGTTGACAGTCTACCTGACTATATATTTTGTATTTGCCTAAGTTATGAATGATTTATCAGTAAGTATCTGGTTGATTAACCATGTGTTCGAGTATACTGGTGGTACACACCAGTTGGTATCAGAGCCATGAATAGTCTTGGTTATATTATGATTATATTTTCTTTAAATTATAATACTTGATCACAGGAAAATATGAGTGAAATTGCTTCTTCTTTGTCTTCCGTAGCTAATACAGTAGCTTCAACTTCAGAAGTAACAAAACTTATCGCATATCAGGATGTTAAAGAGGCATTAGATAAATGGACAATACGCTAAGGTTAAACCAGAAACCATTTATAAAATTGGAACATTTGACTTTACCAGTAGAAAAGTATTTAAAACCTTTGAGCATGTTATACCTTTACAGAATAATGATGATATTGTTTATCTGTTGCATGTTCATGATCTGTATCATTTCATGTAAATATACAAGTATGTGCATATAGGACTTATACGAATTGCTTTTAAGCCTTTGACCTTACTTGGTCAAAATACTAGTATTCAGTGTACCCTCTAAGATGGACGTTGCCTCAACTGGAAAGTATATCTCATGTGAGCTACTGAAACTAGCCTATCCCATGGACATGTTTATTTTAATATTTATCTGAATTTATATGTTTCTCTTTCTGACAACAATCTCTCTAAAGTTTTAGAGCTTAGAGTTATTTCGCATGGTTATGGGTGTCTTCCAGGATTTTCTCCCTTTGCGGTACTTTTCAGAATCCACCTAAAGGTTTTCTCCACTTTAAACCCCTACATAAAAAAGTAGAGTGAACAGGGACACACTGTCCTCATCGATACCAATCTCTTCAGTAGTCAAGTAGCCATCCCTAGGATGATACATGGGAAGAAATTACTTTTTCAGAAAAATGGCAAATTTCTAATGGTGTGCCTACCAGACCATCATCAGACAATCTATTGAAGATGTTGTTCAGACTTAAGGAGGTAATGTGCACCTTCATTTCCAGAAACCTTTAAGCTTTTCTAGTACCAGTTGTAGGAGTAACCTCCCTTATAACATAGATCTTCCAGAATCTTCCAGACTTTCTACTGTAGAATCTATCAATTCTGAGCAGATACCAGAAGCTCAAATCAAAGGTATACATATATCAGAAAATCAAATATCTCATGCAGTCTATGAAGATAGATCAAACATCAGAAGGCCCAATAGCTCAACGGTTAGTGATATGCAATTCGAGATTTAATGAAATTTACACCCAATAGTGAATTGCATAAGCACCTTAACCAGGATTTTATGCAAGATAAGTATCTGGAATTCCGATTATGGTATTTTAGATCCCATATTCCTCAACAGTTAAAAACTCTCAAAGACCAGTATTACTACCATCTTTGGACAAACCAGACCCTTAGATCCTTCCCATAATGGTATTGTGACTTTATTGATAAAGTTCCCATCCTTGACCAGGATCAGATAAATATTCCAACGGGAATGCAGAAGAATTGGATCATGATAACGGGTAAGCTTTACCAAGCTGTCCATCCTCCACCATTATCCTTAGTGCTTGCTCCTAGCAATGAGAGTGCTAAACCGTTAGTCATTTCTCCTGCATTCCAGAACAACCCAATCAAGAAACCGTAAAGGTCATAGACATTGTACATTTAACCAAACAGAATAATTATACTAACATTTTCCTCCAAACATAGGTAATCAACTTACCTGTATAGAGGAACATGTTGACAATATACAAGACAAGATTAAAGAACAACAGAACAAATGTTCAGAGAAACCTAAACCTCTTACCCTTCAACCTATAAACATCAAGCCTCCTCTTGAGATTCATAATTTTAAGTTGAAGTCTACCAAAAAAGAGGAAGACTTTATGGCCACTCTTATTGGGAAAATAAAAAATTTGAAGATAAGTGAGCCAGAATCCTTAGGAGTGAAATCCCCAAAACAAATTAATATGATGAACCGATGTGATTCATCTTTACCTGCGACTGATGATGAAAGATAAGGTTATACTCTTTCCCAAATTCTTGACCTCCAGAAAAACTTTGATGATAGTATCAACAATCTTACTTACCCCAAGTCTACCCAGCGTACGACTTTACTTGGACATGATAAGTATTACTATCATCGACCTACCCCCAGGACATTTTGTATAAAACTTCATTCATACTCAAAAATATTACCATGATAAAACTATCTATGAATGGAATACAGATGGTAAATCTGAATATCAGGTTTTCGAAACCATACATCCTATGATTATGTATGCATTAGTATGCAAACAAATGATAATTCTGATTATTATATAGTCAGATTTCTGATCAATGGCTTTATCTGTATGCTAATGTGTGTGTGTGTGTGTTTATATATATATATATATATATTATTTTATCTTTTTTATTTGTTTGGTTATGAAAACTTGAAACAAAGCAAATCTTCAAATTTTTAGTAAAGTAGGACCACACTGAAGCGTATGCACTTATAACTGACTAAATTAATATTGTTTGATTTTAATCAGTTTATACTTGGTTGATGAGGTGCTATTTTGAACACTACTAAGTTTCATATGTTAGTACTAAATACGGACCATAAACAAATCATATCATCACGTGTTTGTGCACAATCTAATATTGAAATAACTCCAAGAGAGGATAATTACAATCCAAGCTCATTTATATGAGATAATAGGAAGCAAAGAATTTACTCAGTTTTTCGCAAAATTCAAACTATGCAAGCTTGGAATAAAGGAAGGAAAAAATTAAGATGAAAGGTAACTAGAATTATTTAGGTTTGCCATTAAAGCCCTCTGAACGGTTACTAGAGCAACAAGAAATCAGAACTGCCTCAACCGCTAGTAAAGTCGGTTTACAAAGTCGTCCTCCGAAGAGGAAAAGTGAGTTCAACCTCCAAAATTCAGGCCAATCCTTGACGCAAAGTCCATCGGCAGCTGAGCCACCTCCTCGTTCTTCGACCTAGTCACCTCCTCGTTTTGATCGGGTCCATCATCAGGTTCGGCTTCTTCCCCAGACAACATCATCATAGACAAGTTCCCCCATTCGTAGTCCAGGATTTTCAGGTCCAATTCCCGCTATTAACCTTCCTTTTATTCACTAACCTTGATCTAGGAGCTGCTAGGGCCAAAGCATGAGCTCGAGCTCTGGTTCTCACGCGCACCTGAGCCATCTCCATCACTGCAGTCTCTGCGATTCCTCTACATGACTTCCTCACCATCTCTATTTTAAATCATTTTCGTTGTCCTAATCATGTTCTTTCTTTATTGTTGGTTAGCAAGGGTTGTGTGTTAATTCATCAGAGTGGTGATTCAGGCGAACCGCTGCCTGAATCACTAAATACGCAGTGATATATAAAATATAACCTAGAATATAAAAATATATTATGCTATATAAAAATATATCATAGAATATATAAATGTACTATAGTGAATTAAATTTTATACAGTTTAAAAAATGATAATTTTTATAAATATAACTTTTTGTTGACATTTTTTTATGTTTCAAAAGTGGATTACTTCTCTAAATATGCTGAAAGAATGTGGTGTTGAGTAGGTTAAAGGGGAAATAACATACATAACTCGCTTTTATAGTAGTAAGTTATGAATTGAGTTAAAAAAATTGTAGTAAATAAATGACATTTCTATTTAATTTGATTTTTTATGATTTGTCTGCAATGACTTTATCCCATATTTTTACTGAGGGTGTTTATCGGGTGGTTTGATTTAGTTTTAGATCAATTTTATAACCAAACTACTATATAATCTGTTTGATAAATTAGTAAATCAAACCGAAGAAATTAAACATATAAACCAATCTAAACCAAACCATTAATTTTCAGTTTGGATTGGTAGTTTCGTTTCCTCCGTATTTAAAGTTGGCGAAGTTAATGCAGGAAAAGAATCATCTTAATAAAATGAGTCTTAATTCATTAGATATCTTAGTTAATAAAATAATTTATATATAATCAATAAATAATAAAATGAGTATTATTTTATTAAGTTGAGAACATATTTTACATGACGACTGGGCTAGGTTGGGATAAAATTAGGCTTATCATTATATCTAAGCAAATAGGTTTGAGTTGGGTAATTTGGAAAGGAAATCGAGACAAAAATGAATTTAACGTGTTGTTTAAAAATGAAATCAAAGCAAACCATTTTTACTGTTTGAATCACCCAATAGATTATGGTTTGAGTTGGTTTGGGTGGTTTAACCGGTTCGCCGGTTTTTTTGCAGGCCCATAATTTCTACTAAGACTTTTTACTTATTTTTCAATCTTAAAAATAGTAATTCCTTTAAACCTAGATAGTTATGGTAAGATTTATTAAGTAAATATGAATCTCATATTAAATGAAAATTTTTTATTATAAATTTATATATAATATATATATTGGGATAAAATGTGATAAATATTAATGATCATATAATATATATTCATATTTATTACGGATCATATTAATAGTTAATAAATACAATATAAAATAGAGTGTTAACCCATAATATGATATTAACGTTTATTCAGTATATGATATAAACACCAACAATACATTAACAATAAAATGATATACTATTAACAATTATTTAGAATAATTTGATATTGAATAAATAGAGTATTAACATCAAATAATATTATTTAACTTTTATTTAAGATGATAAATATTTATTTAAGCTCATAACTACTCCTAATTTTAAGTTTCATTTTAAATTCTCTAATAATTTGAGTGTGAAGAGAAAGGTGGAAAAAGGCATGTCTATTCATATTTTAAATAAAAGACAATTTACTGCTTATATTTTTAAGGACATTTCATAACTTATTTATAGAAAAGTTGTTTATTTACTATGAAATCTATAGGTTAAACTGGTGAACAAAAAACTTGGGTCGCTTAGGTTTTGCCAAAAAAATTGGGTCGGTCAGGAAAAGAGAGTAAGATTTGGGCTTTAGAATATGGGACAATTGAAATGACAAATCAATAGACCCGTTTAGGGAAATAATTCAGTTTTGAAAAATAAGTAAGAGAAAGATAAAAAAAGTTGTATTTACAAGAATAATCTGTTTTTTTGTAATTATAATTTTTTTATAAAACTGAAAATTTTTTATATACAAATGTATTATGGTATATAAAAATATACGATGATGCATATTTATATATCATAGTATATTTTAATATAATAAAAATATATTGCAGTATATTTTTATAAATCATCCGTGGTATACTATAGTATATTTATATATCATAGTATATTTTAGTATATCATCAATATATCATAATATATATTTAGTATATTTTTATATACCGTATGTGATAATCATACATCATATCAGTATCATACCCTTTACCATATCCAAGCTAGTCTCCTGCTCATTCTTCTTCCAATCTCTCTCGCTGAATTCCCTAATTCTCCGAAACCCAAAGTGGAGTACCTAAAAAATGCCCACGAGCACATTGACGAGAAAATCAGGCGATAACCGACGAATAACAAACCAAACGAAGAATCTAGTAAGAATAAGAAACCAGCAACGACCGCGAAAGAGAAAGGAAGGAGATCGCGAGAGAGAAAGAAAGAGATCTCTCGAGAGAGGCTGTTTGAAATTTTGGTCATATCTGTAAAATAGAAAAAAAGGACATTTAACAAAAGTAAAAAATAAACTAGACTAAATAGCTAAATTTTCCAAATCTATATACACCCCTTAACATTTTTCTCTACATTTGTTTTTAACGAAATAACTTATTACTAATTTGTCCATCGATGTGAAAATAATCCTCGTATTATTTCTCCAACAAAATTTACATCCAATCCGTCAAAATTCAGATTTCTATGACCTAAAAATTAAAATAGATAAAATTTTAACGCATAATTATATAAATTTATTCTCATTAATTTGTTTTTATGTTTTAGGCGCATTACCTTCGTCTATTGATTTTCTAGATTTATACTCATTTTTAAAATTGGTAATAAAACAAAAAGTACAATCGAGGGGGACAAAATTTAAGTGTTGCCCATGAGATGAACGGCTTCATTTTCCTTTTCAAAGATCATTGGTATCCTGGCAGACGTAAATCAATATCAACCTTGTCGGCACTAAATCACTCATCATTTGAGATACGAAAAAAATATAGTTTATAGCAACTGTTGACATAATTGTCCAAAATTTTAAGCTGTTATAAAAAACAAACATAACGTGCCAAGATTGTTGACTATATAAATTTGCAAATAGGAGAGCAAAAGTGACTTGTTGTGATCCTGACTTATACAACATACTCAATGATAATATTTTTTTAATTTTTTATTGTTGATTATTTTTTTATAATAAAAATTAATATTAATATTTAATAAATATAATTAAATATTCAAAACCTACATGATGAGTATACTGATATCGTGTAGCCATCATGTAGACTACGTGTAACCATCTTGTAAACTACACGATGAGTATACTGGTATCGTGTAGTCAACCTATAACCATCTTGTAGACTACACGATGGATACACTAGTATCGTGTGGCCATCTTGTAGACTACAACATGACTACACGATGACCGTGTAGCCTACAAGATGAGCACACTAGTATCGTGTAACCATCATGTAGCCTACACGGTGGGTACTCGAGCATCATGCAGTTATCGTGTAGTTTAACATGAACAAATGATCATATTATTTGAGCAGATCATATTATTTGATGAACATATTATTTGAGCAGATCATATTATTCTTAATCATGTTTCTGTTTTTAGATCATATTAATTGAGTAGGCATAATCCGTTAATTTTTAAGCTTAACACGAACAAATGATCTACATTGAGCAACATAATTATTATGCTCAATCAAGCTAAAGAAACCAAGACCCAATTTTCTCATGAAAAGTTAAAAATCATAAAAAAAACATTTACGTCGAAAAGATAACAGGAGTTACATCATTGAAACCTTAATTTTTAAGCTCAAACTCCTGAAAACAAGTCCCCTAATTCTTACCTTGGGGAGAAGAATTGTAGACTCGAAAGAACAAAAAGATGAATTTTCTTCATCATAATACCTTTTAACAGAATTGGAACCATGTCGGTACAAAATTGTCTGAAACACAGAGAGTTTTCAGAAGAAGAAAAAAATTTCAAGAATACTAGTATATAAACGACAATCATGCAGAAACAAAATAAGCAATTTTGAGTCCCCCTCCCAGAGTTCGGCAGAAACTCACGAACCCACGGAGTCCCACGGTAGAAACAAAACCCAGTGGTGGTGTTCATCATTTTCTTCAAGCATTTTTATAGAGACCCACGATAGAAGATCTGGGTTTTGCACAGTGATGAGTGACGGTGAATGAGATAGAAGATCCTATAGAAATCAACGGAGCCTTCTTCGTGTAGAAATCCACGAGAGAGATGAAGAGAGAAGAGAGAAGGGGGATCGAGAGAGTATGAGGTGTGGGCCAGACGTGGATGGTAATATTGTAACTTCACATATCTTTTTGAGTGGAATGTAGGTTTGGAGTTATGGAGTGCATAAATTAATGTTGAAGTATATTTATGTAAAATTGGGGATCTAAGGGGTATAGTTCTGCAAACAAAGCCTTTCATGTTTTGAGTGTGATGTGGGTTAGGAGTTATGGAGTACATAAATTAACGTTGAAGTATATTAATGTAAAATCGGGAACCTGAGGGGTATAGTTCTGTAAAAAAACCCTTGATGTTTTCAGTTGTGTCGTTTCATCCTACCCTCACTGTTCTTGCTTCATCTCTGGATTCCGTTTGGAAGATTTTAGAAGATTTCTTCAGATTTTGTGCTTACTCTTTCGAAGCTTCTAGCAACAAACCCTAAACTAAGCTTCTTCCATGGCAAAGAGAGAGCCGCATCATATGAAAGCAGAATATTTGGGCGAGCAGAGGTCAAAAGATGAAGCTTTGAGATGAGAAGAGCTTGGCAAGAACTGGAGCAAGAAGAAGACACCTGAGGAGTCTGCAAAATATGTCGATC
This sequence comes from Datisca glomerata, assembly GCA_003255025.1. Classification (NCBI taxonomy): domain Eukaryota; kingdom Viridiplantae; phylum Streptophyta; class Magnoliopsida; order Cucurbitales; family Datiscaceae; genus Datisca; species Datisca glomerata. The sequence goes on from QANY01002415.1 coordinate 390,134, forward strand.
TGGACCAGAGAAAACTACAGACGGGTGACTCTTCCTTAAATCGATCAACACTCTACCATTACTGCTAGCAAAATCTGAAGAAGAAATAGGTTTGCATGTAGATTTCTGAAGCAGGGGGCGCTTCGATTTGGGCATGTCTTGACCAGATCTGATACAAGAAGAAGGAAATCGAGGAACCTCCGAAATCAGAAAATCTGGACCAGAAAGATTTCCAGAAATGTTAAGACTGCTTAGATTCGTATAAATATCTACAATTTATACTAGCAAATACTGAAGAAGAAACTGGTTTGTATGTAGTTTTCTGAAACAGATGAAGCGTCGACTTGATACAAGTTGGATCAAATCTGGTACAAGAAGAAAGAACCTTGGGACCCTTCGATTTAATGCAATCTGGACCAGAGATATCTTCATAAAGGTAAGATTTCTTCAACTCGAGATACTCTCTACAATTTTTCCTTGCAATAACTGAAGTAGAGATAGGATTACATGATACTTTCTGAAAAACAAAATTGTTTCTCTTCTTCCAAACTTCCCAACAAAGGAAGAGAAACTGAATATTTATGAAGTTCTGTTAATTAAAATAGACGTGTCTTGACCAGTGAATTGTTTCCCGTTAAATTGAAGTGAAGTGTGTCAGAAAAAAAGAGCAAATTTTATGTAACATTGCTGCTCTAATATTGGTTTTTCTTTCTAAGTTGTGAGGACTTCTTTTCTCATCCTTTTTTTGTATAACTTTCTTATTTTTAATGAATTTTTAGTTTCCTATCAAAAATTTGTTTTGGTGCTTTACTTCATGTTGCTGTTTTCAGTTAATCACATGCTGCTTTGTTTATTATATTTAAGAGTGTTTTTGGGAGGAAATCCTATCCTCCTGGCAATTACAATGGTTATTTCATTACTTCATTTAGTTTTTGACTTCCTGGCATTTAAGAATGGTAAACAATATGCTTTAAAGAAGTTTTCTTTCTTAAGTGTATCATCTTGATGATTGATGATACATCTTCTGGGGTTATGGCTAACTAAATTCACCTTTACTGCAGATATTCAATTTTGGAATAAGAATAAATCTATGGAAGGGGTTTCTGCAAAGTCTGTTGCTGTCAGCTTCGTAAGTCAGCTAATTGTTTTCCTTTATCTACTTGATAACGATACTTCGTGGATGATACTTGCTAGTTCTGGAGTTGGTTGCTGTATTGAGTTTTGGAAAATAGGGAAAGCCATGCATACAGAGGTATCCTTTACTCTAAATCTCACCGTAATGACCTTTATTTTTTGTTATCTTTTATATCTAAAAAAGCGCCATGGGTGTCACTTACATTAAGAATTAGGCTGGCCAATATAATATTTTTCTCTCACATTTAGAACTCTATGGTCTATTTCACTTTTGGGTACATCACATCCTAACATAAATGAGCTTCTCAGTTCTTCGTGTTAGCTAGATATTAAAGTTAGCTTTTTTAGATATTAAAGTTAGCTGGATATTAACTTGAAATGTTAGTTTTTTCCAGATTATTAACGTGAAATGTTGGCTTGACAACTTTGTTAACTTAAATACTGCAATTAGGTTGTAATTATCCTTTATTGGAATCATTCTTTTTAGATAATATTTTTTATCTTTCTTGATAAAATGATTTATATTATAAATTTTTGTTTTGTATTTAAGTCTTCTTTTATTATTTTTTCTTGAAGGCAATTTACATGGAATGTAATTGAACGGTCGTGTGTGTTACTTGGTAGTGGACAAATCAGCAATTAACATATATACAATATATTTGAGAAATCTGATAATTGTTTCCATGCGACAAAAATTAATATGGGCAGCTCTAGAAATGGGGCACTTATGGAGTTCCCAAGTTCATGGAAGGCCCATCGCCATTGGACCAAGTTATGTCAATTCAACTCTAGATATGTCCTACATCCAACAGGACCTGTGACGCTACTAGTCGATCCTATATATGAGTTTTACTCCCATTTTTTCCCAGATACATTAACAGATTTTAAAATATGGTTTAATGAGTGTGAAGACTTAAGTTGGTCAAATGCAACTCTGGAAAATATTATATGGTTAGTAATAAGTTACATAATTTAACAAAATATATCAAATCTTTATATTTATTAATTATATAATATTTGTTTTCAGCGATTTGTTGCGAGCATTACGTCGTCTTCATGAGAACTCAACTTATAATGCCGGACACGGCAACCTCATAAATGGCAAATGCATTCAGAGTGAGAATGCATATCTCTATAATTTCCTTGAATGTACATTATATATTCTTAAATGTAGGTTTTTCTCTTAATAGAGTCATTTAATCTCATTATTTTAAATCTCTTTTTCCTTAAATATTTTTGGTAAATCATTGTATAACTTTAAGTTAAAAATAAAATAGGTAAGGATGATATGATTCAGTTTGGATCAAATTGAAAAAAAGAAGAAGAGGGAAATTCTTTTTTTCAATTTGATCCAAATTGAATCAATCATCCTAATACCTATTATATTTTCAAGTTAAAGTTAGATAACGATGTACCAAACACATTTATTCAGAGAAAACAAGTTTTAAAATAATGAGATGAAAATTTCTATATAAAGAGAAAAACCTACATTTAAGAATATATAATGTACATTCAAGGAAATTATAGAGATATGCATTCTCACTCCCAATGCATATGCCATTCATGAGGTTGCCGTGTCCGGCATTATAAGTTGAGTTCTCATGAAGACGACGTAAAGCTCGCAACAAATCGTTGAAAACAAATATTATATAATTAATAAATATAAAGATTTGATATATTTTGTTAAATTATGTAACTTATTACTAACCATATAATATTCTCCAGAGTTGCATTTGACCAATTTAAGTCTTCACACTCATTAAACCATGTTTTAAAATCTATTAATGTATCTGGGAAGAATAAAAAATGGGAGTAAATCTCATATATATGATCGACTAGTAGTGTCACATGTCCTGTTGGATGTAGGACATATCTAGAGTTGAATTGACACAACTTGGTCCAATGGCGATGAGCCTCCCATGGACTTAGAAACTTCATAAGTATCTTATTTCTAGAGATGCTCATATTAATTTCCGTCGCATGGATTTAATTATCATATGTTAATTATTGATTTGTCTAATGTCAAGTAACGCGCTTCACACATGATCGACCGTTCAATTACATTCTATGTAAATTGCCTTCAAGATACATCGATAAAAGAAGAGTTAAATACAAAACAAAATATTTACAATATAAATCATTTTATTAGAAAAGATAAAAAAATATTATCTACAAAAGAAATGATTCCAATAAATGATAAGTACAACTTAATTGCAGTATTTTAAGTTAACAAAGTTGTCAAGCCAATATTTTATGTTAAGAATCTAGAAAAAAAGCTATCTTGATCTAACAAAAAGATTAACTCCAACAAGTCTTAGATTACTATGCATAATTTTTTATGAACAAGTATGACAGGGAAAATATTATCAAATTTTACTATATTCATTGAAGAAAAATGCGAAGGATTAGAAGATTATTTTTTTAATTATATGAATTTCACATTATAGTAATTGAAATTTGGTAAATTTTGAATTTCTTTATTGCTAACTACAAATAAAACTTTTATGTTTGTCAAAAACTGTATATTGTAAAAAACTAGTATATTAAAAGGAGGAAATGTTATAGAAACACTTTTTTTAACTTATAGAAACGCTTTCAGAAGTGTTTATCCAACCGTTTTTATCGCATTCCAACAATGTCCCTTTAAATCCAATTTTCATATATTTTATATTACAATTTCTACTTAATAATTTAGTTTTGAAAAACTTAAATATTAAAGAAAACATATTACGAATTTAGCTTAATTTGTTAGACTAATGCACAAATATTTTGGACGTTTCATCTTGCTATCATCGGTGAATTAAGAGCACATACACATGCATATGTCTACAATTTAGTGAGAAAAATATTGTAGCTGCACTTCCTACTCCCACATTTATGCTCATATAGTTTGTTGTCTTGATGTTGTGATGTATTTCTTCAATTTTCTTCCCATTGAAGTTAGCATACATATATGATTCTGCCTTAGAACTACTAAATGTCATCAAGCCCACAGGTTTTCAAGCACTACTCCTTTTTTACCTTTTGAATGGAAAACGTGGTGTTGAAAAGTAAGTCAATAATCTATGAAGACAAAACTTTTTTAACCTTTCAATGTTATAGTGGTGATAGCGTTCAATAATAAATTAATTATTCATTCTGGTTGTTCATATTTTTCATTGTTAATGATATTTATTAAATATAATTGAGTTGTGAAATTAAATTTATTTGATCAAAAGATATGTATGTATTTAATATAACGGTTTTAATATTTATGTTTTTTGCGGTGTAGCTGCGGGTTGTCATCCATACCTGCGGTTGTTAGGACCTATAGGCGGGTTTTTGACAAATTTGATTTTTTTTAAAATTTATAAGCGTCTCAATGAATCGTAAAGAAATTTATCAAGATTTCAATGAATCGTAAAGAAATTTATCAAGATTCTCGATTTTTGAATGTGAAAGTTAAGTACGTTCTTATATTTGAAATTAGGTTGAATGAAGTAATGAATTGCCAAAATAATTGAACACTTGTTCATGAAACGTTTAAGAACGTATCATTGATTATGTTGTCTTGATTTATGACAAATATTAATCAAAGTGAAATAAATTGTCAACATATAAAATTCTAGATTGTGATTTTATCATACTTGATAAATTATATATCTCGATTTAACGAACATTTATGATCCCAAATCGCGATTCATTTTAAAAACTTAAGCATTTTCATACACTATATTAGTCATATTTTCACAATTAGTAATTTAAATTTAATCATTTTCATATGCTTAATCATTTTTATATACTTAGCAAATTTCACACACTTAGTCATTTTCATGTACTTATTCATTTTTATTCACTTGTTTAACTATTTTCAAACATTTAGTCATTTTCATGTATTTAGGTGAACACCTGTACATTTGAGATGAGCTCCTCGAAGAATATGAATTTTTAAATTTTGATGAATATTTTAAACATTTGTTGTATTCCACTACAAATTCATTAAACTCTTAAAATTGCAATGGCTACTAAACATGTTACAATCGCCACTCAAAACCCCAAACCCCTCCTCCAGTATGGTGATAGCAGGAATGGTCCCTAATCTCCATCAAAATGGCTCTAATTGCTATGTATCCCCATAAACCCAAAAAAATTTATTTTTTAATTAATTAATATACACCGGATAAATCACCGATATAATTAGAAAAAAACTCGTTCTCTCAATACAAACATTCACAATATTCACTTATATGTGAAATTAGATTGGATTAAGTAAGAATTTTTGAGACAATTAAACACTTATTAATAAACTCGATACAACTTTTCATTGATGATGAGTGTTTTTGTGACAAATATCAAATGATATGGGTTTTCACCATGTATAATTATAGGTTGTGATGTTATGATGGTCGGTAAATCTAATTTATCGGTTTGACAAACACATATAACTTCCAATGTCAGATTATACTGTTAAATCGAACTTTTCCGTTAAAAGAAATATAAAAATTTGAAATTTAATCTTCTTTTTGATAATATAACTTCATAAAATTTCAAAAATTACACCATTACGTTTTTAATTTAAAATCCTAATTTTTTTTAATTTTAACCTCATTTTATTCTCAAAATTGACCCAACATTAAAACCATAATCCTCTTCCTTCTCATCATGCCTGAGAACTGGTGATTAGGTTTCAATCACCATCTGCATGCCTTGATCGTCATGTATGCATACTCATCATTGGTAAATGGCTTTTATGGTCTGCATGTGGAGATTTTAGTATATTTATGGACAGTTTTAGTATCTATTGTGGAGAACTTAGTGTCTTTAATGATGGTTAATGCTCTATACCATGGTTTTTGGTTCTATACCGCTAATTTTTGTTCCACACTTAAAACATTTTACAATTTAGTCACACACACTTGACAATTTTCATTCACTTAATAATTATCTAAACATTTATCATTTTTATGTACTTATTTTTCGAGTTAGTCATATTTTCATGCCCTTGAGCATTTTCATACACTTAGTTGTTTTTATAGTAGTCACATATGCTTAATAATTTTCATTCACTTAATAATTTTCTCACGTTTTGTCACTTTCATGTACTTATTTTGATATATTTAGTTATTTTCATACACTTAATCATGTTTTCATACACTTAGACATTTTCACATACACTTAGGCATTTTCACATACACTTAGTCATTTTTATATTTGCATACACTTGGTCATTTTACACACTTTGCTATATTCACACACTTGGTCATTTTCACACATTTAACAATTTTCTTACACTTATTCATTTCAAAGCTTAGTTATTTTGACAAATTTGCTTATTTTCACATACTTAAACCATTTTTACACACTCAATCATTTTTAAACATTTAACAATTTTCACAAACTTGCTTATTTTCCCACTTAATTATCCGACTAAGCACTTGTACACTTAGCCACACACACTTGATGATTTTGATTCACTTAATAATTTTCTCCACCATGTCATTTTCATGTACTTGTTTTGATGGAACTTAACTATTTTCATGCACTTAATCATTTTCGCAAGGTGGACATTTTCACACAAGTGTTTTGATACACTTAACTATTTTTATACATTTAACCACATACGCTTAACAATTTTAATCCCTAATCATTTTCATATACTTGATAAATTTCACACACTTGGTCATTTTCAAACCCCGAAACATTAGCATTAGAAATATTTAACAAGTGCGGGCGACGATTCAAAGCATCTGCCACCGTGTTTTCCTTTCCAACTTTGTGCCTAACAACAAAATCAAATTGCTGGATGTAGTCTAACCAGCTTTGATACCAAAATGACGAAAACCGCCTAGATTCAGCCTCTCACTAAATCCTAAGAGGATTCTATCAGAAATCTCTTATGATATCAGTATGAAAGACTCTCTCCAACACTATAATTGACTCTAAAAACCTGTTCTCTTTTATTCCATAAAAGTCTGACCTTTGTATAGCCATTTAAATCATAACTGAAACTAGACTCTTTAGCAACACCATAATAGCAATACAACTGAAAATAGACTCTTCAATACCTCAATAAATAGGTAGATAAATAGACAAATACTAAATGGGCAAATAACAATTTTTATGACTCTTAAACTGACTTGTGGCCGTTAATCTGCATCATAGACCCTCCAACAAGATGTAGTTTGACATTGAAGACACCTCAATTCATCACGGTCACAAAAATTACTTCTAAACATTAGTCAATTTTTCAGGAGACACTACATGTCTATACTGCCAAGCAAGATCCTTGTTATTTTTCGACATTTATCTATTGAATATGTGGTTGTAAATCTACATCCAAAAAACAATCCAAAGGCACCTTGGCTTGGCATTACAGATATAGTGATAACATTGATCTTTGTGTAGCCCTTCCTGATTTGTGTCTAATTGCTAGGATTGTTCCGTGAGTGAAATTTTTGGGGTAGCATTCATGACAGAACAACAAATTCCAGTGGATGCAGTCAAGATTTATGTTGGTAGGGAAGATGAAATGAACTGAACATCTTCTTAACTGGGAGCCTTTTATGTTAAGTGTCTCTGTGGGCTACTATGTTTACAACTATAACTCAAACTTTGATTTCTCTTACAAATTATTTGAAAGTCATCTGCAGCAACAAAATTCTTCTTTGTAGCTTCTACTCTACTTTCAATGCTAGTTTAAAGTTAGACTTACTGAAGGAAAGAGTTTTTGTCTCGGTGAATGGATGTTCTCTATCTAAGAAGGATCTCCATTGCTCAGTGTATATTGCAGCTCTAAATTGTGACAGATGCACGTCAGAGGAAGGGTTGACAATGGTCTCAAAGAAAACTAAAAGGGGAATAATGGAAGAATACTGATATGGGCGTGTCATGTATGTGTATGTATTAATCCATACAAAGGTGGATTACGATGAGTGAATTAAAATTAACTAAATATGGTAAATTCAATATGGAGAATGATAAATATCAAAAGATGTAAATGAATGGTTGTTTCTTGCACTTAACATGGATCTATTCTCTCTTATTATGAAACTAGAGAAAATTTCTTCGCTATTTGCACTGAATGGATTTAATCATGCAAACCATGTTCAATGAGATCATATAAAAAGTGTAAAGGAAGTTGAATATTGGTAGGTGCCTTAATATGGCCAACAAATGTGATGGCATTCCACATTCATGTATTCATCAAAGGTTTTAGATCATATAAAAAGCGTAATGAACTAGCTTTGGATGTGTGTAACTATCTATATATTTAAACTTTTCAATTCAATGTCGTTTCACTTATAGATAAAAAAAATACACATTGACAAATTTTTAGCTTATGTTTTTAATTTACTATGTAAAGTTTCTTCCCTCTTGATTATACTTGCACATCTAATTAATCTCTAAAAACGAACAGGCTCTATTCAATGTAATTAATTATTATTTTCATCTAATGTAACTAAGTATGGGTATATATTTATATATCAACCAATTGTACCTTGACAAATTAACAGAAATAATGGTAGTATTAGAATAACATAATTATACTCTGGTAAAAAGGTCCATGAAATGATTCTCACATTAAGCCACTTTTAATATATTATAGATAATTTTACATATATAAATTGAATTTACTATATTATTAACATCAATTAAATTTAAAAAAATCTTAACTGCTTTGGGTAATTAGAAAGATTATGTATATTATCGTTTATATATATATATATTACACCAAGTGTAGTTGCATATGTAAATTTAAAAATTACACCCAATTATACCCAAAATTTATGTAATATGAAAATTTATTAATTATCGTTTAAAATAGGCCAACTTTTCACATTTTAACAATTTATTGCTTTCTTTGTACGGTTCAAATTTATTGCATGTTAATTAAGAGATGGAGAAAAACATTTTAACAATTTATTGCAAACTCTCCCAAATAAGTTTAAATTAGGTTTTTTTGTCAAGGCTATTTAAATGCTCAATTATTGAGAAAAACAGAAAGATGCGAGTATAAAAGCCCCTCTATGTAAAAGGCTTCCATAGATACTTCAATGTTTTGCATTTTGCAATCTCCTTATGAGGTAAATCATTATTTTAATTTCGTTTATTTCCTAAAAATTTTGAGTTATAACATTTCACATATTATGTTATTATACTCGATTTATTTACTAACATATTTTTCTGATTTTTTAATTTCTACCTACAATGATATTATATACTATTAGTTATTTATATTATTATTATTATCAAAATGTTAAGAAATAATTAAATCTTTTGAATACTATTTAAGATTAGTAGTCTCTTTATTTGACTAAAAAAAATTCCTCTAGCCTAAAAAGTAGATAGTTCTAGCTAATTTCAGTACAGTGGAAATCTCACCTCTTCTTAGAGCTGCACCACGAACCTCCTCGTGAGAGGGGAAGCTCAGTCTGCCTACAAAATGAGAAAGTCGCGAGTTCATCCCTTGTTCGCCACCACCGCGTCTGTGAGGAAGGAATGTAGGAATCGACTATTGCCAGAAAAAAAGAACTATTTAAAAAAAAATATTAAATTTTCCTTTTAATTTAAAATATTAAATTAAATTATGGAGAAGAATCTACACTTTTAATACAGTTGACAATATTATTATAATAAACACTTTTATAACCGTGTATATCTAAATCACTATTCTGCATTATTAAAATAAATAGCATATAAGAGAAAGATATTATGCCCTTATTCTTACAAGAACGGGCTAAGAGGGTCAGCTGCCCAGCTAATCTTTCTAATTAAATACCGTTATTGTATAGGTAGATCTCGTTGTGAAAGATCGATTCTTAGATAATTCATGAATAGAGCCAAAGAGGATGAACTGTACAAGTTAACAATAGCATTGATTAAATGAAAGAAAAGAAGGAGCTCCAGTGTATAGAGAGAACCATAAATTAAATATAAAAAGTGTTGCAAACAAAAACATATGAAATAAATGTATTTAATCCACAATTATAAAAATAAAGATCTTTTTTAAATACATCAAATTTCTTTCGAACAATATATAGTTTGGTATACACATTTCTCATTATGCCTAGTGTACATCTTAATCTTATTTGACATGTAATGTTCATAATCATTAATAATAATGAAATACTTTTCAACTACTTTATATAAATAATTTTACATATATAAATTGAATTTACTATATTCTTAACAACAATTAAATGTAAAAAAAAATCTTAACTGATTTGGGAAATATATAAATTACACTAAGTGTAGTTGCATACGTAAATTTAAAAATTATACCCAATTATACCCAAAATTTATATTAATATGAAAATTTATTAATTATCGTTTAAAACAGGACCAACTTTTTACATTTTAACAATTTATTGCTTTTTTTACAGATCAAATTTAATTTATTGCATGTGTGATGGAGAAAAACAGTTTTAAAAGAATACAAGTTATGTACTTAATAAATGAGGGTTAATGAGAGGATGCAAACTCTCCCAATTATAGAGAAAAATAGAAAGATGAGAGTATAAAAAACCCGTTTATGTAAAAGGCTTTCCGTGGATACTTCCATGCTTTGCATTTTGCAATCTCCTTATAAGATAAATCATTATTTTAATTCCGTTTAGCTCTAAAAAATTTTGAGTTAACAACATTTCACATATTATGCTATTATACTTGATTTATTTACTAACATATTGTTTTTCTGATTTGTTAATTTCTACATACAATGATATTATATACTATTAGTTATATTTATTAGCATTATCAAAATGTTAAGAAAAAAAATTAAATCTTGGAATACCATTTAAGATTAGTAGTCTCTTATTTTGACTAAAAAAATTTCCTCTAGCCTAAAGAAAAGTATATAGTTCTAGCTAATTTCAACATTTCAGTAATTAGTTAATGTATTTTACCATTTTTAAGAAAACATTTGATATATGTTATATATATTACAAAATGTATGAAACATTGAGTTATATCAATTTTTAGATTTGATATATTCTTTGGAAATATAAATGTTTAGAATGTATTGATACATTATATGCATATTATTTTCACATAATTATGTCAGGATAAAAAAGTGTAACACCTAACTCACAAATGAATAGACTTTTCAACTCATGTCTTTGATCTTTTCAACTCATGTCTTTTCAAATTGTATTATTTTCATATTGATATCTCTCCTTGTGATAATTTCTATTCTCATAAATATAGTTTCACAAGTAAAGCTAAATTAAATTTTTTATAGTAATCCGTGCGTAGCACGGGATAATAAGAGACGAGATAACTAAGAAGGGTTTTGGGCTACTAATGTGTTTTTTCCCCATAGAAGATAATACAATTTGAAAGTATTTAAGAAAATGAGGAATATTTAGATGTTACTTGTTGACTCTTACGTATTTACATATTGACACACTTATAATAAATGACAGAAAAAAAGAAATATACACGCATGACACATACTTATATAGTGCAATATACTGAAGTTTTTAAAATTAAAACAATGGAGAACTTTTTTGACAATTATGTCCACTGTTTCTAAATAAATAGGCAACTTAGAGTAATCAATGTATCTTTGTAAATAAACTATCGAAACAATTCTTCTAAATAAATCAACTCTGTAAACACAACTAATAACTGTCCAAATAAAAAAAATACAATTCATCGGCTGCCTAAATGGACTGTTGAAAATGATCTCAAATATGAAGGTATCAATGCATCATGATCCTACAAAGTACAATAGTTGTTGCCGTGAAAAGACTCAAACCACATACTAGGAAAGACACTTGTATCTAAAAACGTAAAATAAGCATTCTACATGTGGTAGGATTATAAACTAGTATGAAAGTTGCTACACTAGCGGTGCTTAAAATACAAGTAAGCAGTTTACAATTTACATCTGATAAGAGATCTAGAATAAACGAAATCAAAGTTAAGTCAGAAGCTTCATGATATTGAGAACCTTGAAACTTTGGCTATGATTTCAAGAAAGCTTTTTCCAAAACTAAAATAAATAGAGTTGATAGTATCATTGTCAAGATTAATGTCCATAAGCAACTTGCTACATTAAGTTGATGAAATATTAGACTTATTCTTATCAAACCAGTCTAAATACAGATAAACAATTAGCAAATTGTAAAGACAAGCCAATCATATATACATATTAATGTTATAAAAAGGAGACTTAATCTCCATGTATTCAATAACTATTTACAAGCATTTTCAACACATATAATTAAACATGCATTTCCACAGAAAGAGAAAAATAGGCACAAAAATACCATCTATTTGATTTTAAAGCCAGGCAAATCCCATGAAATAAAAGGAGTATTTATATAAACGTAAATGTCTTTCTCATTTTTAATTAATTTTACTTCCCAATCCAAACATGCAGAAAATTAGAATACGCACATACCTATAAAGGCTAAAATTTGACAGTCATTATTAGCCTGTTCAGATTCTGGATTACACTAGTAAGACGCGCCATAAGCATTCTATGCTAAGGCCAATTTTCGATACGTATACTAAAGTCACACATAAAGTACAGCATATACAAATAATTTTAAATTTAAAACATGGAACCATAAAAGCTATCAGTCTTCTCTAAGACCATTGTCAACAACCCTTCCTCTGACGTGCATCTGTCACAATTTAGAGCGAAAGTTAGTTAATTTAAGCATTCTACGAAAACATCTCCCTCATACAATAATGAACTCCATCAACAGTGCATATAATTAGAAACGCCAAAAGGTTGGTCTAGTAGTAAGGGTGAATGCTGGGATGATTAGGCATACGTCCCAAGTTTGATTTCCCCTAGCGTCAAATTTTTGGAACCACTAGGAGGTCTCCCGATTGAACTGCCAAGGCCTCATGGGAATAGTTGGGTGAAACCTGGATACCCATAGTGTTAAAAAAGTGCATATAATTACAGGGTTGAAGGCATAAACAAAGAGTAGGATTTGGTTTTGTGGATGTGCAGAGTGAATAGGAAAGTAGAAGATCAAGTAATCAAGTTCAACAAGCGCAATGCCGCGATATACACTGAGCAATGCAAATCCTTCTTAGATAGAGAACATCCATTCACCGAGATAAAAACTATTTCCTTCCGTACGTCTAACTGTAAACTAGCATCGGAAGTAGAGTAGAAGGTAGAAAGAAGAATTTTGTTGCTACATATGACTTTCAAATAATTTGCAAGGGGAAACAAAATTCAAGTTGTAGTTGTAAATATTGTGAAATTGACTTACTTCAATGTGATTTTGTAGATAAAAGTTGCGGATAAACTAGAGAAGTAAGAAGAGAAAGGGAAGAAGAGAAAGGGAAGAAGAGAGAAAACACAAAGTTATACTGGTTCAATTTTCAATGTGAGAACCTACATCCTGTTGCTGGAGCAGCAATCTACTAGGTTGGAGATCAAGTACAAATACAAGAAGTTTACAAGCTTTACAAACCCAGGAAGCCAGGTCAAAGATCCCTCCCTCACAGCAGTCAATTATAGGTATGAATTCTCATCCTCTTGGATATTTACATGCTGGGAAGTTTCTCTTTCTTCTGCCTCTTTAATCGCTCTTGAGTTTTTGAGTTCCCTTCTTTGTAATCTGAAAAGGAATGTGAAATTTTTGTACTGAATTCTTCGTTAAGAAGTAAAGATATGTCTTATTTTTCTGAGTTGGGGGAAGCTCTCCAATGTCGGGAGACTCCTAGCCGTTAGATGAAAATATATTAGAGAAAATGATATTACATGTTGAATGAGTTACAGGTTACCACTTTGTCTCTTTCTTAAAAAGCTTCCTTTGAAAGCTTTCTCCTTCACTTTGGAAAGCTCAACTCCATAGCTTTAGTCAAGGCCAGGCGATTTTCACCCCCAATCTCCAGGATTTCTCTCTTAGTCGTCCAGGCTCTCTCTGCGTTTGTCATCCTTGCTCTCTCTATGTTGCGGCTCTCTCTCTTTTTGTTCATCGTCAGTTCTCTCTCTCCATCATCGGCTCTTTGTCTTCATCGTTGATGAGCTCTCTCTGTCGTCAGTGCTCTCAATCATCGATGCTCTCTCTCAGTCATCGGTGCTCTCTCTTAGTCATCTCTCTCGTGATTTAGGTTTTTGGTTCAGTTAGTTCATGAATCCTTCAACTTCAACTATACCCAGGTATAATCGAGCTTTCTGTCTTCCCTATAAAATTTTTCTTTCAATTGTTTGAAAAGTTTCTATATTTGAATTTTTTTAAATTTCTTACTCTTGTTGTAATTTGAATGTTTCACGATTTAGGGTTTTCGTTCAGTTTTGATTGACAAACAAGAATTGAAGCTAATTTATCCATTTTAATGAGTATAAATATTATATTTTGCTATGAGAATAAATTTTTATCCATGAAATTTATGCTCTTGAGGTAGGAGATGTATTTGTATCTATGAAATTTCTACTGTGAGAACGTATTTTATGAGATGTATTATGCTATTAAGGTAGGAGAGGATTATATGAATTTCATTGCTGATATGTTTAAGCATGCTACAATGAAAGAAGTTTTATATTATACAGCTTGTCTAGAACATCTTTTTTATTATGCTCTTGAAGTAGGAGAGGATTATATGAATTTCATTGCTGATATATTTAAGCATTCTACGATGAAAGGAGTTTTATATTTGTAGCTTGTTTAGAACATCTTTTGGTATCTTGTGCCGTATCTTGGGCTGGACAGTATTGTCATGACTTATATTATAGTTGAATAGTTTTATGTGAGTATTTTGAGCTCAATGGGATGGACATATTATTGTTTTCACACATATTATTGATGTTACAAAGGTGGTTTGCTTGCGATTTTATTCTTCTCTTTTTTCTCATTTACATTCTCAGTAAGTGGTTATTTATATAAACTCGACGGAATTTATCTGTAACTAGAATGAAAACTATAATGTGCTATTTGTAAAGGTGTAGTGATTTGTTGGGCCCAGTTGGTCGAATGGACATGTATTGAGTTCCAGAAACTTACTTTGTCATAAGGTTAATTGCTCATATGGAAATGAATATCTTCTTAGTTGGACATTTCATACTTTACATATTTCTTACACCAGATCTAAGAAAATGTGAATTAGTCTTCATATTTGTTATAACAAAATGCTAATATGATTATGTATTTTTACCATATAGAGGTCATGCATATTTTTTTTTGCTAATCTATGTAAAGAGAGTGTTGTGGATGTTCTTAGTAGATCTGTTTTGTTTAGCTAGTTTTGTTAAGTTTGTTTATTTTGTATAACAACCTTGTTGTTATTGCTCATTGACATATGTAGATCATTATGAATATATCTATGGATGATTATAGTTTTATAAAACAATAAAATATATGGTTGTAGAATAGTTTGGTATACTAGTCAGGTCACCTTTGTATATGAATGATTTATGTATTCCAATGACATTTTTGTGTAATGTTTATTTACTTCATTGTTTATGCTTTGGTAAAAGGGCTGAATTACGTCCATGTCTTAACGTTGTGGGTTGCTCTTGAAAAATAAGATTAATATTTTGTTATAGTTAGAATAGATTTACTTGAAAGCATAATATTGGTTTGAAGTTAGATTTTCACCCAATTATAAAAGTGTCTCCTTATTTTTTTTTACAGTGAAACCTTTTGATTATTGATCATCATTAGGGAAGACTTGTCGGCATTGACAAAGTTGGTAGTCATTTACTTCTAAAATGTGAACTCGTATAAGAATTTCTGTCTCAAAATATCATTAGATTGAATTATTTTTACTTAATCAAATGGAACTTGCTATGTTGTAGACTAGTTTCTCATTTTTTTGACATTTTCATGTTTCATTGTAGGTGGAATGAGATATTATTTGAGGTTGTTTTCTTTCATGGAAACTATGTTATTTCAGGTGTATGTTTGTTATTAGATGAATACCATTGTACATGATATCCTGCAAGTAATCAAATAAAAGAAAAAATCCTACTTGGAGAGAACTACATGATCAATATCATTTTTTGTATGATTATAGAGATTTTCACATTTATAGAGTTTTTAACTAGCTTACCTACGTGGTGAAAATTCACTAATATGATTATTTTAACATGATAAATTATAAAAAAACTTGAAGAATAGCATGTTGCAACCATATCAATTAAGTTTCTTACATTCTTTAAATTCTTTACATAACCATATTTTCATGAAATCTTGCGTCGCTTACCATAAGCCATTGACATTCACATCATGTTTATCATTTATTAAGATTTATATATATATATGTCACTTCCAATCAATTCTTTATCTCAAATAGTCATTGCATAAACCTGATTAATAACACAATAGGGGTAAATGTATATAAGAACATAACATTGGTATGCCATTTTAGCATCTCGACTAGATGATACGCACCTTGCACATTAAAAGGGGACGCACCTTGTCCGGAGACCCCTGTCGCGTGTGCACCTTGCAAGTTAGATGGTGCTGGATCATCATTATTATCGTCTGATATCGTGGCATGCACATCACTCGGTAATTGTGGACATGTCCATTTGGTATGTTAGTGTTCTTATAATGGCCACATCGACGGGTGGTTGGTCGTGCTTTACTCGAGCTAGCACCTTGGCTGCCATTCGTCTTCACGATTACTGGCTATTCAATGAGGTCTCTTTTAATCTCTACACCATCCTCGTGCTTCACATCATGTTCGTTGGTGACCTTCTCATTCCACAAGGTCTCATATTTTTCTCAAAGCATCCCAACCTCCACTTTGGCTCGAGTCGAGCATTCATTTGACTTTGACGCAAAGTGAGCAAGTCTTTTGGCAGCTAGTTAGATTAAATTGTACCAAAGTAATATGATCTCATCTGTATCCAGATGAGAATGGCTTGACCCAGTTGGTAGCATATTACTTTTTCACAGTGATCCACCACCGGTATCCTCACTGATTCAAACTTGCAACAACTGCACTTGAGCGTATCAAGTTTTTGGTCTCGTGTCACTAAGTATGAGTCATTCGGCAATCCAAACTTGACCGATGAATAATTTTGAGCCTCTCATCATATGTCAGAACACAAACTATAAACGATGCTTCACCCATGACCTCTTTATGCACACGTTTAAATAGTTTTTTTAACACATTTTCCGTGTGTTGCTCTATCGCACGCAAATGAGTCTGCAGCACAAGCATTTCATTTGTCATCTTAAAATCGTCCAACTTGTCCTCATGTTGAATACGTGCCAACGCCCAATCTAATTGTAGCATGAATTCAAATATTTTATATCGATATTCAACAAATCGATAGATATACGCGTTCATACGTTCAGATCGTTGCGTCATTCTCATGAAAGCAAAAAAAATTTTCTTTGTTGGAAGGCCTCTGCCCAACGTTTACGCTTCGAATACATCCATTATACCCATTTCTTTTGCCTGAGGTTGAACGACTCTATCAAACGATCCCATTCCTCTTCGAACTTCCCTTCACTAAGTTCGTCAAACATGACTCTCTTGAATGCCTGTAAAAATTTGGGGTTATGCACATTTGATTGGGCATTTCATTCGAGATTCCATGCACAAGCCGATGATTTCAATTGGGGAGGACCGTCTTGATTTCCTTACGCATTTCCTTATCATCTATAATGATCGATTGAGGTATTTTTTTAATGGCATCTAAGAAAGTCCTCAAGCCCTATTGATAGGTTTCCACAGTCTCATCAACCAATAATGCGCAACCAAATACTGTGGTCTTGTAGTGATTGTTCACGCCAAGAAAAATCACGAGTGGTTTCTTGTCTGCATTCGTCTTATAGGTAGTATCAAATGCCAATGCATCACCAAAACAGTGATAGTCAATTTGGCACATTGAGTCAGCCCAAAACAAATTTGCTAGATGATTATCCGTGTCAATGTTGTATTTACAATACATACCTAGATCCATCTCCAATTTCACAGTAAAAAAAGCAATAGCTACTTCTGAATGAGTTTCGATTATCTGCGCTTTTTGCTGCTTCTCCATCTTATTGTAGAGATCCGTCCATAAGAATATTGGTATCTTGGGCTAATGTGGATGAACCCGTTCACGTACTCGTCTCACCCGGGTTTATGGATACTTCATGATGACTCATCTTTGAAGATTCTTAATCTTAAATAAAATTTATAGCAAAAAAACTAATGAAAAGTAGATAAATATTACCTTTTCGGTGTAGCCGATCACTTAGTTGGAGATGAAAATTGGATAATCCAAACAAAGAAAATGAAGGAGCAAGTAAGTGTATTTGAAGTTTAGAGCACTTGAAAATTAGTGAGAATGTGTTTAGTTACGTGAATATATGATTTTTTAAAGATGGTTTACGAAGAGTAATTACCCATATTAATTGCACAACCACCAAACACTAACCAATAATTTGGTCAAACTAGGCGATTAGGACCCAAACGTTACTTTGGTGGTTCTAATCGCCAATAGGTCAGGCGAATCGCGTGCAAAAATAGGCATTTGGGTCCCAAATGCCATGGTAACAAGCGTTTGGCCCGTGTCCCATCTACAAGGGCCAAACGCCTTTGAATCATGCGTTTAGGGCGTGACCATCAGTCCCTAAATGCCACTCAAGACTGGCGAATCGCCAGTAATGAATGGCGTTTGGGGATTGCTGATGGCGTTTGGTCCCCAAATGCCATTCTAACAAGAGTTTGGCCTGTATAGATGGGGCAGGGGCCAAACACCATCAAATCAAGCGTTTGGGGCATGACCATCATGCCCCTAACGCGATTGTAACATGCGTTTGGCCCTTGTCCTATCGACACATGAGTTCGCCTTTGTGTCAAGCGTTTGGTAACAATACTCCCATAAAAAACCTTGATGGGTAAATTATTTTTTATTTATCACCAATAAAATATTTGGATGGATTGACAGTTTGTAAGCGCGAGACGAGCCATAACGTAAAAGTTGAATCTACTCTTCGTAGAATCCAATTGGATAGATTGACGGCTTATAAATGTTATCCATAGAATCTACTTTCAAACTTAAACCAACGATTCGACAGAACCACATCATAAATATTAGAATACCCACAATATTAATTGCATATTTATATTCATAATATGTCAAACGCCTGTCATGCAATGTCATGCAACTTTGACAAATTTATATTCCAAAAGACTTTAGAATCCAATCCAAACAAATTTAGAATCTAAGAAAACTTAAAATCCAAACAAACATAGAATCCAACATATTTGTATCCACAAAAAGTTGTTATTAACTTTGACAAAACATTATGGTGCAACTTTTCTCTTTTCCGACAATACATCAAGTGAATGCTTTGTACGTCTTTCATGTTCTCGTTCTGATTCAGTATCCTCATTGGTGTCATCATCATGTTCATTTTCTTCATCATTAATTGAATCTTCATCATTGTCATCATCCTCATCAACTTCATCACCATCACTCTCATGCCTGCTTGCTTAAATTTCATACATGTGCAGGCGTCTTTGCAACTTCGCCTACAAGTGTACATATTCAGTATATTTTGATTTCAAACTAAAAAATAAATAGGGAAAGATCGTAAGTTTACGAATTTCTTATCCTTTTTTTCATTGATGCTTTGGCCTTTATCATCGCCTCACATGCACTTAACATTTTCTCGAATAATAGTTTCTTGAGACCACCAATCATTCGCATCATGCCTGCCACCGGCACCTGCATTATCCGAATTACACGTTAATATGATATTGAATGACTAAATAATAAATATTAACATCATAACTCACATAATTGACTTTAGCCGATGGAAGAGCCTAGACTGGAACATCATTTGGAATGTCGACCAACTCATTACCACCATCTGGGAGTGGTAACTGAATCTGCCACGATGGTAGTAGGATGTCAGCCACTCTTATATCATCAACGGTAGCTCTAGTCGGGCCTGATGCTCCTGGTACTGCTATGGCTGTTGCGGTTACTAGTGTTGCTGCCTATACATAGTAGATTACAAAATTATATTGTATAATAAAATGAGTAATCTCCTATATTTAAAAACCACTTAGAGAGGTATAGAACCTGCGAAGATGATGCCCCATCATAGTTGTAAGACAACCACTTTTTCCAGAATTGATCATACGTATCTTAGCTATTGCCATCTACATCTTAAATAAAGTGTGTCACTCTAAAACCTCTAAGACCACCAGACATATCCTCTCTAGTGTATGGTTGATCACATAACATTGAATTTGGGGGTCTATATGGGATATACGACACCTCAGTTCCTATACTCTCTCGTGAGATGGCTCACCCAAGTACTGTGCTCTTCCAGCAGGTCCTTGCATTAAGATTCTCATGGTGGTAGGAGGTATACTGTCGATGAAATAGTCATGCAAGTTTGTATGTTGTCCCCAAGGGTACTAATTGATCTGTAAGTTCAAAAACATATAGTTTGCCAGGCAAAAAATTATTCATACTTAGGGGGGGGCAATATAAGAATTGATATAATAAAACGTATACCTCATTGGGCCTCATGTATCAAAGTTTAACACAAAATTCTTTTAGGCAATGACCAACATGTCTTGTTCCTGACTCAATGTCTATCCAACATGCTGCCCTCGGGAACATGTCTAGACCACCCAATGGTATGCTCAGTGCCAAACACGAAAAGTACTCACGAGCCTATACCTCCAATGCTCTTCAAATTGCAATACAATACGGACAACGCCGAACCACCCCAATTATACTCCCGTACCTCATCTATTTTCTATAGGTTGGGGAGGAAGTACAAATAAACTTTATTACTCTTGTATAAAAAAATTGTACTACCCAAGAGCACCAGAAGAAATACTCTCATCAAAATGTCCTCCTACTTACGAGTAGTACACTCGTACATAGCATATTTATCAAATATCCATTGATAACTAACTTTTTTCTCCAACCTCTGACGACAGTTTTCCAACTAGCTTTTGCAAAGTCTTATTATTATTGTAGAGTCCTAAATCATAGTCTAGTTGTCGATCGTCGATTTTCAGGTCAGTTATCGCAGCAAAGTCCAATGGGGTCATTGTCATTTCACCCACTTCATCTTTATGAAAGGTGTGGGTTGTATCCCACCGTTTCTCGGGCAGACTTTTCAATAGGACGCGAACCATCTGAACTTTTTTCAATATACTTATAAAATAACTAAATCCGGAGGTATCAACATTTCTTCTCAAATTTTTAGGAAGCCTACTGTATCATCGAGCTACTGGTGTAGTGTTCTCAAACCCACGAATACCAAGATCATAGAAATCAGCCTAAGAAACCAATAAGTATGACTTAGTGAAAATGGTATGTGGAGAACAACCTAAGAACCAGAATGTAAGTATGAATTAGTGAAAAAGGTGTGTGGAGAAAAATGTACTATAATCTCTATTGTGACATTTCGTTGAACCCTTACGGGCAATAAACATACACTATAATTTTTCATCCAAAATATATATCGCTACCAATAATATACATTTCTAGAAGCATCACATAAAAAACACTCAGTTTTCAAAATAATTCAAGTTTCTATTTGGTGTTTTAACAATATAACACATAACAACCAAATTTTTTGTTAAATAAACTTATATTTTATCCTTGGATGGGATATAGCATTTCATCGAACTTGTTACGGGCATTCATATAAATATAGTATTAACCTCAATATGGAATTTTATCAAACACCTTACGGACAATGAAAAAAAATACACCATATAATTCATTATGACATTTCGTCGAATACTTTACAGGCACTCATGAAAATACTATAGTTTTTCATCCAAGACATATTTCTACCAACAACTATACATTTCTATAATCATCTCATAAAAAGCACCTGATTTGTAGAACGAACCAAGTATATATTAGGTGGTGTTTTAACAATATAACACATAAAATTCAAAATTTTTAAAGAAAAACTTACATCATGTTTGCTTGGGTGAGATATATGCTCCTTTGGAACTATATGAAGACTTACTAAGATTTCGATTCTTTGGATGAAATCTTTTCACCCCATAATCGGTGGCATCGTACGGATCTTTCCAGACGCTCGAGCTTGAACTTAGTTGCGTTGTTACACTCAATGTTTCCTTTATAACTTTATGCTTTCCTCTAGTCATCATTTGGTGAAAAATACAATATTAGAAGGATATGGAGGTTTGGGGTCGCGGGCTGAAGGGATTTGGCACGATTTTTGACTCGTGTATTGCAAGGGATGTGTTCAATGAGAGATTACGGGTTTGACTCATGAGTTGTAACAAATTTAGATCGGTTTTGATGGATTTCGGGCTATGAAGAGAGAGATGAAGATGGAGATGAAGAAGAATGAGAATAAGGTTTGGGTTGAGAGAAATGAAGTGTTGAGAGAGATGGGGAATGGTGGGTATCGATTTTTTAAGAATAAGGGGGAAGAGTTTTTTAATGTTGGGGTTAAAATTTTGATAAGAAATAAGACTAGCTTTGAAAAATAATTTTATAGAGAAATTAATTAAAACATAAAATGTTATTTTTCAAAAATCATGAGGTTATTATTATAAAATAAAAAGGTTAAATTTTAAATTTCAATATTTAATTTTAAACTATTTAACGAATATGCTCGATTTATCAGTAGAATCCGACCTTAAGTGTTATACATGTTCGTTAAACTGATAAATAAGATTTATCGATTATCATAACATCACGACATATAATTATATTTGGTGAAAACTTGTCTCGCTCGATACTTGTCAATGACAACTTTTATCAAGTTTATGATTAAGTGTTCAATTGTTTCAGAAATCCTTAATTAATTCAATCTAATTTCACATAATAAGTGAGTATGATGAATATTTACATTGAAATAACGATTGTTTTTCTATTTTTATCAATGATTTTCCCGGTGTAAGGTAAATAATTATAAAAAATATCAATTTTAAGGAAAATGTGTGAATGACGGTTATAGCCATATAAATGGCGATTAGGAGTGAAAAAAGTGACGGATGGGAGGGAGACTGGCGATCACCTATTAGAATATGAAGTTTGGGGATTGAAACGAGTGATTGGAGGCATTAAACTAGTGCTTGGCTTTGACGATGTGATTAGCATCTTCATGATGGCGTTTGGACCTAAAAATAGGTGATTCGCCTATTATATATGGCGATTAGGTTTAAGGGGTTCACCAAATACGTAGTGGTGTACAACAAATTCTTTAACAGTTCACCAAAATAAAAAAAAATTGGTGAACCCCGGTAAGTAATTGGTGAAACCCAATATGTATTTGATAAATCCCTGCACGTATTTGGTGAACCCCAGTAGATGCAGTAAAGATTTATTATTTTATAAGTATTTTTTTCATGGCATGATAAAATTTTCCCTGAGTTGGTAATTTAGTTAAAATTTGATAATTAATCCAAGTGTCTAATAAACCAATAGAAGCTAACAACCTAAACTTGTGTCACCAATCATTAACAGTAAACATAATAGCCCACAAAGACACTTAACATAAAGCTCCGTGTTAAGAAGTTGTCCAGTTCACTTCATCTTCCTTATCAACATAAATCTTTACTGCATCTACTGGAATCTAGTTTCCATCATTAAAATTCTTAATTAGTAAATTGTAGATACTGTATTTTTTTCGGTCTAATACATTAAATATACATAATTATATTTTGGCTCGTATAATAGTCTAAGACTATATGTATAATTTGAAAAATAGTCCAATACTAAAATAAGAAAAGTGGTCCAAGGACTAAAAAGTAAAAAGTGAACAAAAAAGACTAAAAGTAAAAAAAACAAACCCTAATTTTACCTATAAATAGGGGTGAGGTTTTCACTTGAGGGGGGGTCTCTTTGGAGTGGAGAAAAGGAAGCCATTTTTTAGAGTGAGAAAGAGAGGGATTGGAGTGAGAAAGAGGTGTGATTTTAGAGAGAGGAAGATGTTCTATACTTCTATTATTTTCGTCTTCTTCCATTCTTTTTCTTAAGGTAGTTTAAATGTCTTGTACATTTGCTCATAATATATCATGTTCATCTCTTTCTTCATATTCATGTAATTGATATCTTTTGTATCTTTTTTTCCATATATAAGTTGATTGTTCATTTTTTATCATTTCTCCTACTTTAAATCTTAACCCTTTAATTTCATGCATTGATGATTTCTTTACAAGTTGGATAATGAGATGTCTTTGTCATCAACTCAATTAATGAGGATGATGATAAAGCTTTTGAGGGGTGGAAAAATTAACTCAATGTGAATAAACCATTTAATTGGTTGAAAGTGTACACTTGATGCAAAGATCCCCTAGGATAATTTTTCACACATAACAATGCATAAAATAGAGAGCAAAACCTCTATACAAGATTATGCAAATATCTAAGTTTTGAAATTTTCAATTTTCCTACAAGTCTTTTCTTTTTAAAAATTTATGTTCATCATTTTTGTGACACTTGTTTGAACTAATTATCATCAATGATCATTCCCTTTGCTATTTGATTAGCAATGACTAATGAGGGAAGGAAGGAAAAATGGTAATTATTTCATCATTTATTTATTTATTTAATATTATTATTATTACTATTATTATTATATCATAATATATTATATTATAAAAAAAGAAAAAGAAAAAGTAAGCAACAGAGGAAAGTCTTCCTCTGTTGCAGCTGCAAAAGCCACGGTATTACCATGGCTTTTCCTGTATTTTTTTTAAATTTCTTTTTCTTTCTTTTTCTTTCATTTATTACATAGTGTTGTTTTTTTTACTTTATGCTTGCATGTATTTCTTTTTCTGCATGTTTTATATAATCTCAATATTTTATGTTTTCTATAATTTGACATCCTATAACTTTATCTCTATTCTTTTACTTCCCTTTTGTTGTAATTATTAACATTTATTTTCTTTACATGTTTATTTATTTACCATTTTTATATAGTCATGCTTATAATGTGATTCTTGCATTATTCCCTTATTATTAGAGTTAATGTTCATGTATGTGTGGATTATATTTTCTTACAATTAGATTTTAATTTTGTTACTTCCGTTATTTAATTTTCACTGAACAAAAGCCGACGACCGACTTTGAGATTTTCGAGATACCAAACTTCTCGAACTACTGAGGTGAGGAGTTATTCTTGGGTACCGAGAATAACTCTAAAAATGCTTTGATTTAAAAGGATACAAGAATACAAAAAATAATTTCTCAATGGTCTTTGAACCACCCGTTAAAGGTAATTTATTTTGCTCATTTTTATGATACAAAATGCACCAAATGGGATATTCAAAAATGAATTTATTTAACATTTGCCTTAAAATAAGAAAATGGATAACATTTGATTAAATTTGGTAACCATTTTATAATGAGTGTTATGGGGGTTCTAATACATTCCCCACACACAAATGACTCCCGAACCAACTTTGAGTTTTCGTAGACCAAAATTTTCATCTTAAAATTGGGTGACCAATCACACCCTAAAATGATTGGTGGCGACTCCAAATTTTTTTTCTTTCAAAAATGATTTTTTTAATCGCCGCTCCGCGTCGCGTGCACGTTGCGACAGCTTGGAGACTCCACTGCGGACCGCAATCGGTCTAACCATTTTTAGATCGATAGAGAGTCAAGCTAAAATTTTATCACATGTTGTCCTTCTTGTATGACTCTTTGTTTGTTTATTTGATTCATTGTTTTCCTTTTTCATGCTTATAATTGTACAAAGTTTGTTTTTAGATGTATGTTTGTTTTCATAATTCCTAATATTCACACACATACACTAGCCCCATACCTAGGCTTTCCCTTTAGGATTAGTGAGAATGAATAGTGGAATGCCTTCATGGAATTGAGGTTCCTGTGCAGGCTCATGAAAGTTCTCACTTAGGTCGATCCTTTCGGGATACCGTTTGGGGGCCCCTGTTACTCTATTCAGATAACAGTGTGGACAACCTAGGAGCCTATTAAGAGATTTTTAGAGCCCAACCACACATGTATTATGTTTTTAGAGCCAACCTCATGACCAACGTTAGATGTCTTGTGTCACTTAAACATGTCTTTTCTTCATTGTTTCACTTCTAACTTCATCTTTTTGTTTTTCATACATGCATCATGCTGCGTAATAGGGATTGTAAAGAAGTATTCAATTCATTTATATTTTAGAAACCATGACTCCCACTTCGAGTGTGATAGAAGATCAAGTTACGGTAGCCCAATGGTCAGAGGAATCGCAGAAACATAACGGAGATTGTCTGAAAAAGGAAGACATTGTTCTTCTACCATCAATCACTAAGATAGAGTTCTCACGCATTGACTTGGAGAGGTTGAAGAAGATATGCGAGGATTTTTCACCAGAGCAGAAAAGTTTATTTGTCAGAAAATATGGTCACATAGCTTATCTGTTGTATATTGTAGTCAACGTTCCAGTCCTTGAAGCTTTAATGCATTTCTGGGACCCTCATTATAGATGTTTCACCTTCAGAATAATCGATCTTACACACACAATTGAAGATATCAAGCACTACTGAATGTCCCATTGTAAAATGCAGACAAAGTTTATAACTATGACAAAAAGCTCACGTTGAAGAGAGCTTTGTCTAAGCTCTTGGGTATTGTCCATGCGTCTGAGATTGAGAAAATGTTGAAAATTAAAAGGGGAAATGAGTGTGTGCCATTGGATTACCTCCTAGATCTCACCCAAAATTTCTTGAAGAAGGATAAACGCATGACTCTTTATGCTCTATGTATTTATGACACCGTGTTATTTCCAAAGATCTAAGATTATATGGATGATAAAGTGATAAAAATGTTCCTTCAAGTCTAACATGGTGTTAACCCTGTTATCTCAATTCTCGCTGAGACTATCCGTTCTTTGAATCACATCCGAGTGTCTGGAAAAGGAAAGTTCATCGGCTCTTCAACTCTTTTGTGAATTTGGATTCTCAGCCATCTAAGATGTCCGCTAGATTTCAAATGTCCTCAAATTAAGTTCTCAAACTCATGAATGAGGACGAGAATCTCTATTGTAGAATTTGGAATGACCAAATAGAATCCGTAGTTTCCCACAAAAGGGCTTGGCTCTCATACTTATCCAAGTTGAAAGATGAGGATGTTATTTGGAAAGCCCATTGGATGCCATTAACATCAATGATCTACAAATATGGAAACATCAATGATCTACAGATGTGGTGAATTTCAATGGGTTCCGCTCCCTGGACCATGGGGTCGTACTAGTTATGCTCTGCTAATAGCACTCCTTCAATTATACATGAGATAGTTTATTCCCACCACGCATACATTGAAGAATATTGAAGCTAGTTACGATTCTCAAGAAATTGAACAAAAACTGCAGCAGCTGATTTGAGCTTGGAAAATAACAATAAGGATGCGAAATGATAAGAATCGCATGAACTGCACAAAGGAGTATGAGGCATGGCTGTGAGAGCGGGCAATTTGACAGAACATGCTTCATTTTTGAAGAGAAATGTCTTGCCCATCCATCCTAATGGGGAGAACCTATCTAAGTTTTGTGAAGAAATCAACCGGGATTTGGGTCATTTTAGTCATTTTGTATGAACTTATATTGTGAAGTAATGTAATTGACTTCTACATACTCAAATGTAGTGGATGACTCTATTAATTGAATGAAATTGATTACTTTAGAACTTTCACTTTGCGCAGTATCATTTCTCATGCATAAATTTGCTCTCATTATTTCCTCTTTTTATTAGCAAAAATCTACATCTCATTGCTTTATTTTTATTTATTTTTCAAAGATAGCCCGACAACTTCGACATCCTTATCGAACTCGAGCTCAAGTTAGGGTCATGGACGAGCAAGAAAGAGAGCAATCACGAGAGGAAATGAAGGAAGAGATTAGGGAGCTAAAAGAGCAAATGGCTAATGTCCTCGAACTTCTCGCCGCAAGTAAGGGAAATGCCTGTTTTGAAAATCCGCTAGGGGCTCAATCATCACAAAATCAACTGCCAAACGATACTCCACTTTACCTTCCTGGATTCACTCCAGCCTATCAATGTCATCAAGTTGACCAGTTTCAGCATGCTTCACCACCAATAAATATCCAGCATCATCCATTTCCAAATGTCCAGGAAACAATGCAGACAGGGAAAACTGGGTACAACCCATCCGCAATGGCATGTGGTATCAACCAAGCTTTCACTCCACAAGACAAACTCGCTAATGAGCCAATCATCATAACCGATGTTGATGACCCAAAGATGCAGAAGCCTAGTCCCAAGCCAAGTGAGGACCCACGATCGAAAGACAAATTGGACTTTCTGGAGGAGAGATTACGTGCTATTGAAGGATCTGATGTATACGGTACCATTGGTGCCACCCAATTATGTTTGGTCCCTGATGTGAACATCCCACATAAATTCAAACTACCTGAGTTTCAAAAATAGGATTGTAGTACGTGTCCGAGAAGCCATCTTATTATGTACTTCAGAAAGATGGTTGTTTGTGCAAATAATGATAAGCCGCTGATTTATTTCTTTCAAGATAGCTTGACAGGGGTGCATCTCGCTGGTATATTCAATTGGATAACCAATATATTCAGAGGTGGAAAGATTTAGCTGATGCTTTCTTAAGACAATACAAGTACAACATAGACATGGCTCCTGATCGTCTGGATCTACAAAGGATGGAGAAAAAGCCTACTGAAGGCTTTAAAGAATATGCGCAAATGTGGAGGGAATTAGCTGCTCAAGTACACCACCTTGTCAAAAAAGGAGATGGCTACAGTGTTTATCAACACCTTGAGATCTCAATTCTATGATAGGATGATTGGAAATGCTTCAAACAACTTCTTTGACATTATAGTGATTGGTGAAAGGATTGAATATGGGGTAAAGAATGGAAGAATTTTGGAAGTCGTATCTGATACATCATCCGTAAAAATGGGGGCGCCGTTGAAGTGAAAAGAAGGGGATGTACAGACGATCAATTTTGGGTACCCATCACAAGCTGTAAACTCGAGGCCGGGATTTCTAAAGTATAGTGAATGACCCAAATCTGTGACATCATATGTGGCAAATACCTCCCAAATTCTGTACCATTATCACTCTCAACAATCAGCATTTTAAAACAATCTAAGACCCGGTTTCAGACCACCGACTCACCAGCAAAATTTTGGTCTGGCTGATCATCCTCTGAGGGGAAATAGAAATAATCAACGTTTTATCCAATATGATCCAATCCCCATGTCATATACAAAACTCTTATCTCAATTGATACGGAATAATCAATTGGTGCCAATTCCTTATGAACCTCTACAACCACCATACCCAAGGTGGTATGATGCGACTGCTCGATGTGATTATCATGCTGGGCAATGGGACATTCGACTGAGAATTGCACGACATTAAAAGGTAGAGTACATGCATTGATCAAGGCTGGATGGTTGAATTTCAAAAGGCTAATGGGAATCCAGATATCAATTCCAACCCTCAACCAAATCATGGGAATCCTACCATAAATGCAATTGAGGAATATTTTTCATATGGAAAGAGGGATGTGGAAGATGTGAGCACGTCAATGGAAACACTTTTCCATCTTCTTTCTAGAGCAGGGTACGCCTACCCAACACGCTCAGAGGATGAGGGCGTTTCTAGGAAGCATATGCATGACTTTGATTGTTTGTTTCATAAGAATGTGACCGGGCATACAATTGAGGAATGTGCTGATTTTAAAATGGAAGTGCAAAAGTTGTTGGATGCAAAGATACTTACAATAAGTCATAAAAGAGAAAGGGAATAATAGGAAGATGACTCTTTAGTCCTCATGATAACTAAAGAATCATCTGAAGTTAATGTTGAAGTGTCATCCTATATCCCAAAACCTCTCACAATATATTATGAGGAAAAATCAACTCACACCACTACGTCCTATGCTCCGATGCCTATCACCATCCAAATACCGGGTGCGTTTTCTTATAAAGATTCAAGAGCAGTACCATGGACGTACGAATATGAGGTCATCAAAACTCCCACGTTATGTGTGCTTGGGCGAGAGTAGTACTAAGTTTGGAGCCCATTTGTGAAGTCCTCGTGTTGCACTCCTCTTATTTTTTTTACTTCGATCTGACACCAAATTTTCCCAGTTTAGTCCACACCACTTGCAATCGTGAGCCAAAGGTAAGGCTTAACAACATTTTTCAAGCATCACCTTCCGGGTGCGATCATCCACCGTAATGTCATGGCAGACATATGCTTGATTCAAAACCTTCAACAATGCTTGGCGATGTGGTTCAGAATTCAGAAATAGTGACAGTAAAGATATGCGAGCAGGTAAGCGATTAAGTTGTTCTATCACCTTATACTCGCTTTGCTTGATGAGCTTCAAAAATTCACATACTTCTTCTTCAGACACTACTATTTCTTTCTCCGTACCTCTTATTATATCTGGGTCTATCACTTGGCCGCCATGCATTTCTCCTTAGAATTCATGACTATTGTCGCCTTCTTTAGCCTACCCTTTCCTTTGCCTTTCAAAGGCATCGCTTTTTCCGTTTTCAAAACTTCTGGCGTGTAGCATCTTCCACTCCTCGTGGTTCTCCTTCCAAGCGATGTGGATGATATCACATCTATCCAGCTTCCAGATCCTGGTTTCCCCCCTTTCATTAGAACAATTTTCCTCTTAAACTCTCGATTGTACATGCTTGGAAACGGAGAATCAGAAAATATTTACCGACTAGACCTTCATCATCTGGATGATGGTTGGCAACAGGAAGGTCGTGATCTCACGTCTCCCTGTTTAGTTGAAGCGGTGGCCAGCAACAACCGTTTTATTTATGTATTGGAGTTAGATGAAGATGATTCGGACACTTACTCTTTTCGCTGTTATGATACCGTCAAAGGTTTGTGGTGGTGTCTTCCAAAGCTTCTTGCTGGTTTCCGCTATCCAAGACTTCTTGCTATTACAGACACTATCATTTACTTCTGTGTGACTGAAATTCTTAACCCACCACCTCCAATTGATGCACCATATAGGAGTGTTATTGTGTCATTCGACATAAAGTTAAGCAAGTGGGAAATCTTTGACCCGTGGTTCACGGGTTGCTGGACACCAGGCGTGATTTTGTACAACACCTACGTGTTTATATTTGGGCGTCTGGTATCTAAAGTGAATAATGAACCTTCTATATACGTGTACAGTTTAGAAAATAGAAGTTTACTCCCCACACCAATTGAAGGCCTCGAGTATGGGACATGCATTCCCATTGACTCTTGTGGTCAAATTTTTGAATATGCATCCTTGTCCCAGATTAACGATGACAACAAGTTGGCTTTTGTTTGGGCTAGACAAAGAGTTAATTTCTATGAGATTCATTGCAGCGAATTCTATGTTGATCGCATCTTTGGTGAAAGTTCCTATCAACGTCCAACCTTTGCGCCAAAGAGGTATCTTATGGGTGTTATTTGGTTAAGGGCTTCGCCCCATGTTTTATCTCAACGCGGTAAATATCTTATTCTCTCTCCTTAACATTTCTTAGTTATCTCTCTTTAAAGTGATTTATCACTGGAATAAGGATATTAATTATGAGTGGTCCCTTCTTTATACTTAGGCCTCTTTTCATTTTTCCTTTCCACTATTTGCTCATAAAACCTGCATGCTGATTGCTAAATATGGCTCTTGATACCACATTGCAATCTGGAACAGTGTATTTATTTGTTTTCTTTGATCAGTAATAAGAATGATGTATTTATTTAGCCTTCATAAAAATGATGATAGGCTTTTTGGGCGGATAGAAGATGTTAAAAACTCTGATCCTTCAGAAGAAGAGTCATGAAATACAAGGTGCAGGTAATAATAACATCCAGTTTTGAGTAGTTTTCATTCTGTCTCTCATTGGTTTTCATAGTGTTGGATACCTTGGTCGTTTGTTTCTTCATAGAAAATCTCCAAAACCATTTTTCTTCATTATTTATTTGATGTTTTGCCTTAGATTCATTAAAAACAAAGTTATCATGTTAACTGATTAGAATCAAATCATCATAATTGATTTATCAGAATTAGGGACAGCTTGGAGTTCTCTATTGTCTTTCTTAACACTGAGATTGACAGTTTGGACACCCCTTCATATTTGTACACCCTCCCACTAGATGTAGTTTGAATTTGAAGACACCTGACTTACAAGATCCTTGTTATTTGTCGACATTAATCCATTGAATATGTGGTTTAAATCTACATCTAAATGATAAACAATCTAAAAACATCTCGGATCTTGGCATGAAAGATGGTGTGAGAACTTTGATCTTTTCGTAGCCCTTCTCCTTTTTTATCTCATTGCGAGTGTTAGTCGGTGATTGATATTTCTGTAGCACTCATGACAGAACAGCGAGTTGGATTCAACTCGGTGATTGATATTTATGTTGATAGGGAAGATGAAGTGAACTGAGCAGCTTCATAACAGGGAGTTTTTATGTTAAGTGTATTTGTGGGCTGCAATGTTTACAACTATAACTTAAAATGTTTTTCCCTTAGAAAGGATTTGAAAGTCATCTGCAGCAACATTCTTCTTTCTAGCTTGTGCGCTACTCTTGGTGAATGATGTTCTTTATTTAATAGATGTTTCATAGAATACTTAGATTAACTGAATTTCGCTCTAAATTGTGTGTGACAGATGCTAGGCAGAGGGGGTGACAATGTCTCAGACAAAGGTCTCAGAGAAGACTGATAATTTCTTTTTTGAAACACACAATTAGATGACCAACTGTCCAGGACAAGCAGGAATTGAACCTTTTTCTTTTCTTCTTTTTGAAACCACACACTACTAGTATTAGTCGTGCCTGTTTTTTTTCAAAGACAACTATTGGCTGTGTTGGATGACTAGCTAACTTATCTGTCCTAGGACAAGCAATAACTGAACATTTTGGTTATAAATACTAAATATAGTTCTATGACTTTCCTTGTCCATTGTTTCAGTCTTCCAGGGCTATGTCTTATAGTGTTTTAGTTCTAATTTCCTTCAGTATAGATGGTGCAGTGTAGTGCTTTGAAGGCGTCAAGTGTATGGGATGTAAAGGTATTGTAAACTCATCGAACCAATAAGTGATAGTGTAAAGCTTCTCAATGACTGTACAACAACATTGGTTAGACATAGAAAGTGGGCAGCAGCCTCTAGGTTTGTAGGGGAACTAAAACATCCGACTGAATCGAACTGAATTGACACGGTTAAATTGCTTTCTAACCGTTCTTTTATTCACGTCAGTTTAAAGGTGGTAAAAATCGAAACTAGAGTTGGGTTTATGGTTTTTAATGTTGGCAACTACTTGAAACTGAGTCAAGCTGACATAAAAAAAGTTAAATAAATAATATTGTACTTTCTAGCACTAGCACGTAGTGTCAATAACACTTCGTAATAAAACATGTTTCAAATCAATGAAATTTTTTGCTTAAGTTGATACTTATCGAAAAGGCTCGAATGTAAATACTTTTTTTGTCAAAATAAAATAAAATCAATAAAATTAAATTATTATTTATGGCACACACTGACATAAAGTAAGTCAATGATAGTGTTTTTTCCAAGTGGCTAGAAAACGTTATTTAGACAATGACGTTGGAAGCAAGATTGGTGAAGCACAATCACATAAGACGATCGTCTTCCAAGGTGGAATATTGTGTCCAAATAATTTTGTTCCCTCCACGAAGCACAAAATGATGAATAACTTATCTTCTAAGACAGAACGGATTTTCATTCTACAATTGCTTATGCAAAATTCGAGAGAAAATGTAAGACACTTGCTTAATACACTAATGTACTCTTTATTAAAAAAATATTTTTAGTATATTTGAGAGCTCAAAAATAGTATTTTTTTTTCATGTTTTCTGTTGTTTCAGTCAATTATTGAGAAATGGCAATCGGTCGGTGGACTTATTTTTAAAATGGTACATTCTGACTTCAAGTGGTTGACCAGTCTATATAGCGATCAATCGACGAACTCATGTTTAAAAAAACGTGCATTTTGATCTCTAGTGCTCAACGTCATTTTTGGCGATCGATCGTCACTTAAAAATTTTGTTTAAATATTTTCGTGACTTTTGATAATTCTGAAAATCTTTTCAAATACCTTTAAATCCTTTTTGTGGTTATCCCTCCGAAGATATTCTTGTGGTATAGGTGTGAGTGTTAGCAAATTGCTCTTTACAATTTCTTAAATTTGAGGTTTCCTTATTTCAAAATTCAAATGAAATAGTTTCATGAGATTTTCTTATCTCTAAGGAACTCTTTTGACCTAGCTTGCTCAAAAAGCCTTCTCTAACCTATACATATATATTAGCCTTCCAGAGAAGTAAATGTAGAGAGAAAATAGCGTTTTTAGTGTTTTTCTATTTTACCCTATTTTCTATTATAAATTTTCTCTATTTATTTTATAAAAGTATTTCAAGCTTCAAGTTAATTCTTTTGATTTAGAAATTTTGTTTCGATGGTATTTTACATTTAATCGTAAAGCATTAAAAAAGTTATGTTTTCTAAAAAAAATCACTTTTTTACATTGAAGCTGCATCGACAGAGCCTCCTACTAGAGGACCTACCACTGACAAAGACAAATTGATAACAAAGGTTAATGTTTACACATCCTCGTAAAAAATCAAACTGATAGTCTATGGTTGTTGGCACAACAGTTCGAGCTTTATTAAACTCATAGAAAAGTTTTCTTCAATCGTGAGATTCCAAGTTTTGAAGAGGTACTTCAAAATTCTAATATACGTCGAGCAAATCTATTATTATGTGCCTTGATTTTGTTTGTGTAGTTGCAATATCATTTTCATTATTATCTGATTATGTGTGTAATTTTAGGACTCCACCATCCTCAAACTCATTTGATGGTGTTGATGAGAGTTATGGATAAGGGAATTGGGCAAATCTCTATTGTGGTAGGTATGTTATACTTCTATGACGGTGTCGCCCTTTCCCAAGCGTATTAGATTACACTCTATGATCTTACCAACTATTTTTGTTCACTGCTTTGTATGAACTTTGTATAGTAGTTGTTTATGATCGCTCTTTAAAAAAAATTAAGATCGATGCATGGAGAATGTTCTCGCCCTTATGCTTGACATATTCCCTTCACCCCTAGGCATTATCAAGTTATTGGACATATGAATGATACATATGAAGAGCCAACATACAAGGAGATGACTAATCAATGCGACGTAAATTCTCAACTCCATTAAAATATATGATTTATAATTTTCAAATATAGTTAACAATTCATGAATGTGCTAATATCACTTGACGCTAGGCTCTTTCAAGATAACCAAAGTTATCAGGATCGCGATACATATCATATTATCCAATAGTCTCACATTCCTATAGGATCTAGACGATCTAGTAGAACCATCGTAGGATCACGACTTGGGCCATAGAGTCTTACAAAATGATGGGATCGTCATAGGATCACGACTTGGGCCTAGAGTCGTATAGGATCTTGATCTTTGTCTAATTTTCTCCGATCATACATATAATAAACAGATGGGTCGTTGTCTGTCTTTTTGGGCTAGATTGAACATGTATTAGATAGATATTGATGAGCGCAATTGTAAAAGCCAATGGAGAAAAGCCTAAAAAATAGAATAGTGAAAAAGAAAAAGAATAAAAAAAAACTTTTCTTTATCTTCAATCAATCATCAATGCCAAATACACTACACATTACGCATCTCTCTCTCCTCGCATCTCTGGTGTAAGTTCTCTGTTATATTCTTATTTGTTCTCTCTATATGTCATTGAAAAACTATTAAAAATTTTAGTTTCAAATTTTGATTGTTAATATTTCTATTTGTTGTTTGCTTACAAAGATCTGAAAAAAAATTGGCTGTTCGAACTAGCCCACTATAGGAAAATAAAGAAGAGAGTGGTCTAAAACTAAGTAAATTGCACAAACGACCGAATTTTATAGTGGCCCATCATTAAAACCTAAAAAAAACAGTTAACTAACAAAAATGCCCTCACTAACAAAGGGCAGCCATCTTTCCTTGCATAGCTAGCCTGCGAAAATACACGAAGAAGAAACCCTAGTCTCCAAGTTCTCTCACGCGGTGATTTGACGAACCCTTCAAAATGACCTATCTGTTGCAAAAGCTAAGAGAAAATCATTGCAATATATATGAGATTCACAAAATAAAAGAATCGCAAAGGTAAAAACTAGTGGTAAGTTTTTTGTGCTTGCGATTTGGGTTTAATCTAATGTTCACGATTGATTTTTCTGAGATTTGTGATTGTTATGAGTTTTTTATATGTTTATTTAAGTTCTTCTTTCTTGAAGCTTACTTAATATACCTATTTTATGAGTGAACAGTTTGTCCCTTTGTTTTGCTCTATTTACTGGAAGTAAATCAGCGTATTTTCTATATTCTACAGATTTCTCGTATTTAAAATTTGTTATTTGATATATTAATATATATTCTGAGTAGATATTTATATACTATATAACTACATACTATTTTGTATGTTGTCGTAACATATTGATTATTATTATTAATTTTTTGCTCTTAAATATGATATGGTTAATAATCCATAGTTTGTCTTTATGATGCAGGTAGATGAAGAGAGAAATTGCATTTACTATAAATTGAAGTCATTGTTGGTTGTAAGATGCATCACATGATGCCTTTTTAAGTAGATATAACAATAAATGTAGCTAAGTTTATCACGTCAATGAAAGTGTCAGCGTCAAGTTTATTAGCAATGTTAAAACTTTCAATAATATATCTTATATACTAATAGTATAGTACCATATATGTGTAGAAACCATGATTCAAGTATCATAAAGATCACACATTTTAAAAGATAAAGTTTATCCATAATTATAATGTTAGTATAAATTCTCAAATCATTTCATTTTATCATTTAATCATAAAATAATGTCAATCATTCAAAATTATATACAATATATGTTTATGTACTTGTAGTATATACTTATACACCTATCACTTGAAAAATATTTATAAAACGTTATATACATCATCATAAAATCAATATCAATCTTTAAAATTATTTCAAACTATACTTCTATCATAAAATAATATTATTCATTACAAAATTCAGATATATCATCAGAAATTTACTATCCATCATCATATCAACAATATTCATCATAATTGTCATAACAACCATGCGTACATAAATATACTCACTATGTAATAATATGCTATGAGTGCATAGTTATAATAAAAAAGTTGTTACATGATGTATATAATGGAAGAACTGTAAAAATGCTCCACCTTCCAGCTCAACTGTGAAAATGTTTGAAAAAAATTTTGTTATAAAAATAGTCAAAATATGATAAACAATTTATTGATCACTGTGATTTTAGTAAATAAAATATTTATTTCGATCATTTTCGGCCTTTTTGGCCTTTTTTTATAAATAAAATTTTTTTATCACTTTTACAGTTATAACTGAAAAGTCGCTTTTCCTATTATTTTCTACATATCGAATAATGGCGTACAAGTGAAACCCTCTTAAACCTGAGGGCAGCTGGACCTGCGTAAATACACAGTTTCTACCAGCTGGAAAATCTCTGAAGCCCAAACCGATTTCATTCTTAATTTGATGGGCTTAGAGATGAAAATGGCATTATGGTGGATAGGATTTGCAGAAATTGTTGCATATCATCATTTTAGTAGAGTATTTTAATTTTTTAATCATTTTTAAATTTAATTAAATAAATAAATAAGTTGTGTTAACCATAATTTTCTATTCCTACTATACCCTTTTCTAATTAAATATAAAATGAGAGTAACCACAATTATCTTTTTCATTTATATAATTATATATTTGTTTATTAACTAAATCAAAATTCAATGAAATAACAATTATCTTTTTGTTTATACAACCATTGTCTTAGATAATTAAATAAAAATATCTTTTTCTTTATGCAATTATTAATTAAGCAACATCTATCTTTTTGTTTACACTATTTTCTAATTAAATAAAAATTTAATTAAATATATAATGTTTACACCATTTTTATTAATTGAATACAATAAAAGTAAATAAAAGTTTTCATGTTGGATGTCCAATTTCTGTGAAATAAGTTTATATTTTTATTTTTTTAAAGATAATTATCCGTTTGTGAAATAAGTTTATATTGGGTACATATTATCTACTTTGTCTCTTCGGCTCTCTCTCTTTTTGTTCACTTTAAACTATGGTTACGTACTAGATTGGTAATAACGACTCTCTCTCAAAAAGATTTCAAAACAAATTAAAATATTGGGTAAATATATAATCTCTCTCTTCCTCTCTCTCTCCTTAAACTATGGTCACCTACGTAAGTTGGTAATATCCTCTCTCTCGCTAGTTGGTAAAAGTCTTATCTTCCTATAAGTATTTGGTTAAAATATAAAGTAAAATAATGTTATGTATATAAAATTTGATTTAAAAATTTACGGATTAGGTAAATATCTAATCTTTTAATCTCTCTTTCACTATCTCACTCTTTTGTAGTTAAACGTAAATATCCACTCTCTCTATAAAAAAATAATTTAATATTAAGATAAATTTAAAGTTAAAAACAAATAGTAAATAGAATTCATCATATATCTCTTTCTTTCACTTAAATGTTGATTCTCTAGATAAATAAAGAAAATTACTTAAATATTTGACATAATGTGGATTGATTGTATTTTGATAAATTAGCAATTTTTTTAAACAATAATCATATTTTTCAGGTGATACAAATTCATGAGTAAATATAATCTAAGTAAATTTACATAAATTCAAATAATCAATTCTACAAATATTTAGATATTCTGTTTTACTTAGATAAGCTAATCTAATCATTATTAATTATCTATCCAGTTACGATTATTTTCTTTAATTAATGCTCTAATTATCTATAAAATATTCATACAATTATTTTCATTAATTATATCTAATTTTAGTACTTAGAAAAATATTATTTTAATATTCTATATTTCTAGAGTTATAATTGTAAGACTCTACAATTTTTTGTTGACTTTTTAACTTATCGACTAAAATGTTAAATATAATTTTTTTTTAGCTATTTTGCGAGATAAGTTTCTAAATTAGTATATACCTCTAAAAATCTCATAGGATTTGAACAAAACTACGGCCATCTCACCTGCCTTACATGCATAGTTTTTTTTTTCTTTTTTTTTTGACACTTCATGTATAGTATTTTAATATGACGAAAAATCTTATAATTAATGAACTACTTGAATCTAGAGACAAATCCGGTCATCTAAAACAGTTTTGCTAGTTCCATGAAATTTCTCGACCATACTGGAGTTTGAATCAAGAGTTTGTTTGTTTCAACAGTAATTTAGTAATTTGACATTATATATGAGTTACGGAGTGAAACCTTGAGCCACATACTCAATCATTAGATTAATTCCCTCGAACATAATATTTTCATTTTTATATTATGGTTCTCAACACTTGTATTAGCTCATATAAGTAGCCTCAATAAAATTAGTCATGGTTTGATATACAGTAGTTCTCGTTATGGATATAATATTTTTCTTAATATAGGACTATATCATGGTTTTTATGATTATCTAATGGCACAAAGTTGTATAGCCTAGATAATGTAGTGAAGATACCATAACATGCCTAGTGTGTTATAATAAAATTACTAATGAAAATGTAAATGGATCTTCAAGAAGAAAATATGTGTAAATGGTAAAATAGAGACTTTCAAGGCACGGCTGGTAGCCAAATGCTACACACAAAGGGACTGAGTTAATTATGAAGAGACATTCTTCCATGTTGCCGTGTTAAAATCCATTCGTATCCTTTTATCCATAACCACTAGTTTAGATTATGAAATACGAAAAATGGATGCCAAGACTGATTTTCATGACTCTCTTGAAGAAAACATCTATATGATGAGACAAGAAGAGTTCGTGAAAAATGAGCTCAAGTTGCTTAAATCCATTTATTGATTAAAGCTAGCATCTAGATCTCAGAATCTTAGCTTTGATGAGATTATTAAATTTTATGGCTTCGAGGAAAATGTTGACGAAACTTGTATTTATAAATACATCAAAGATGCAACAAAGATAAGATAGTGGCTTTTTTAGTTCTTTATGTTGACGATATTCTACTCATTGAGAATGATGTAGAAACTTTGTCAAAAGTAAAGAAGTGGTTAGCTAAAAAATTTCAAATGAAAGATTTAGGATATGCGACCTATGTTACAGGCATCCAATCACAAATCCCATGTAAAGGTATAAACTTTAGAGGCCCAATTACAAAGCTCAGGGGGTCTAAAATTCTCAGGCCCAATCACTAAAACTTTGGCGCACCTTGTTAATGAAGAAATTGCACCAAATGACCAAGTCTAGAAACTTGATTTATGCAATAGTCCAATTTTTTTTCTTAGGTAAATAGCAGATTCGGGGTTGTCACATCACCGATTTTTTCTCCCATTTTACGGCGGACAGATTTGCCCTCTATAATTATTTTTCTATTATTGATTGTGTGAGACCAATGTAATTAATTAAGAGAATAATCTGAATTTAGTATTAATTTTACCTTTTTTAAATTCAAAATTATATACTTATATGTATCTTATCGTTATTAAGCTACATATTTGGATTTTTAGTTATGAAAAAAAATCTTTTTTCCATAACCGATTGATAATCATTGAATTTTTTATTTTTCTGGATTTTTAGCCATTTTTAAGAGTCTCTTTGATTCTTCTGGAAAAAATCTATATGCAAGCAAACTATTTTTTTCTAGCTTTAATCTGTATTTTGAACCAGCAATCATGACAGATTTCATCATGTTGACGTAGTGTGTCTAAACTGAAACTATGGTAGATTTCATCATTGATTGACCGCCATTGACGTCGACAAACTTCTATTGACGCTCACCTGAAACAGATCCATTGAAGGCAAAAGATAACTCCATTGACGAGGGATAAACCCATTGACAAGAGAAAAACTCCATTGACGGTAAAGGTAAATCACCACTATTGAAAATCATTTTTGGATGACGTGAAAATCGATTAAAAATAGTCAATAGATATGAAAAAATATTTTACCTTTTCTTTCAATGAAGTATTTTCTTCGGCAAAGGAGTCAAATTTTTATATTTTTGATTTTTTGTCTTTGAATTATCATTTGTGAATCTCAAAAACTGTATTAGTTGCATTTAATAGGAGATTGATTGAGAATTATTTACCTATTGGTTGAGTAAAGGGCAGGATTTTCTTATTTTCAAATTTAAATTTTATTTAATTATGGTTAGTTTATTTTGATTGTTATTTTTTTCTAATTATATCAGTAAGTCATTAATAGGAGGTTGAGACGTGATTAAGTGGATGCATGATTTTAGGGGATTTTCAAAATTTAAAATTTAATGATATTATTATATTGATTTTATAATTTTTCAATAAAAGATTAATATCTTAATCATACACTTTCTAATTAGTATATCATTAATTATCAATTCATTTACCCCAAATTATTAGTTTAAGTTTTTATATTTCTCATTTTTATTTAAATATCATTGATTTATTTCAAATTTTATATTAGTTTCACTTAATAGGATGGAGGTTGAAGTTGATTTACCTAATAGTTTATGAATGGGCGGGATGTTCTAATTTTCAAATACTTGATATTTTTTGAAAAAGTTTATTAATATTTTAATTTTCAATTGATTGTAGATTGAATTTTTCAAGTAGATCATTATTTAATTTATTAAGGGGAGGCTTTTTTTATGGGATTTTTATAATTAAACTACTAAAATATTTATAGGTTGACTGTAATAATCTAAACACATAATTTTTCCTTAATTATAGGGTATATAGAATGAGTATATCAATAATTTTGAATTAATAGGTTTATCGCTTTATATAGATGAATGGTATTTTAGTCTAAAATTATTGACCATTTTAGAAACCTGCTATTTACCTATAATTTTAGAAATCCAGCTATTGCTTAACACACTACTACTAAACTTGTCTATAATGTAAATTTTTCCATGGGATTTCACTTCCCCATTGTCTATAAACACTACGGATCGTGGGCCGATGGTTATTAATCTTTCTTTGATGGGCTCTTCTTCAAGCACAAATATCTCTTTGATAGAGGTTGATACTTAAATGGGTCATTTTGAACAGGGTGGTCAAAAGCTTTTTTTTTGTGGACTCCTTCTTTTAAGAAATGGGGTCGTAACATATTGAATCCATGCTGGGGAGTAGGATTGTTTAAAAATCATAGAAAAAATTCTCTCTAGTCTGTTCAGCACATTTGAGAGAAGAGGAGAGTGACTGTGTCAAATCGAGGCAATGCTATTGTTGTTGGGGACAGGGTTCCAAATAATAGGAGAGCTAAAAAGTCTGTGGGTGATTCTGAAGAGGTGGTGGTAGCCAACCTGAACCGGCCCCGTGGTGATCAATGAAAGTTCTGTCGTAGAATTTTCAGGGTGTGGGGAATCTCTTGACTGTTTACTCTTTGTGAGGGTTATCTGTTACCCATTCCCTGGATTTGTTTTTCCTTAGTGAAACAAAGAATAAGAAAAAAATTGTTGAAAGGTTTAAAAATTCCGTTGGTGCTTCTGGATTTCTCTCTATAGAGCCTGTGGGTATCAGTGGCAGGCTTCCTTTATTTTGGAAAGACAGGGTTAATGTTTCAGTTATTAAATTTTGTTCCTTCCTTATTGAAGTAACTGGTGTGGACCCGCTTACAGAATGTTTATTGCGTATTTGTTTCATTTATCTTAGTATCATCCATCATGTTAGAGGAGAGAAATTGGAGATTTTATCTCAAAGGATTTTTAATGTCCAGACAAGTGTGTTGTCTTGCATGACTTTAATAATATCATGAACCCGATGGAGAAATGGGATGGAGTTGCTCGTTCAATAGCTAGCTGTGGCATCTTAGTTAACTTTGTCCATAATTTGGGATTGTTGGACTAGGGTTTTTCTGGGCCTGAGTTCACATGGATTAATAATAGGGACCCCCAATTTCTTATCAAAGAAAGACTGGATCGTTGTTCAGTTAATTTGGATTGGCTCAAGAATCATCCACATGCTCAACTTACTCATTTACCTTCTCCTAGATCAGACCATGTTGCATTGTTGCTTAATACGGAAGTTAGGGAGCCTAGAATTCCTCAACCCATTCATTTTGACAGACATTGGATGAAGTGGACTGAGTTTAAACAATCTATTATTTTTTCTAGCTTGGAGGAAAAAGACTGCGTTGGCTAATTCAAAATCTATTATTTTCCTTCTTGAAAAAGAGTTGGATTCTGCGTATTCTTTTGCTGTTCCTGACAAAGAAAATACTAAACTTTTAGAAAGGAAACTTAAATTGGCCCTTGTTGAAGAAGAATCTTATTGGAGAGATAAGTCACGTATCCAGTGGCTTAATGAAACGGATAGGAACACTAAATTCTTCCATTCTTTTGTTTGTCACCGCCAGAGACAGAATCAGATTTCGGGTTTTTTAGACAGATCGGGCCATTGGGAAACAGATAAGAATCATATTCAATCAGTAGCCATTCAATTCTTTTCAGAGCTTTTCCAGACTAGTAATCCAGCGCCTGAAGCTTTCTTGGATGCCCTGATCAATATCCATGGTGTGTTTGATGAATCGGACATGGCTGGGTTAGATCGTGATGTATCTGCGATGAGATTCTTGGGGCTTTGTCTGTCATGATCCCTATAAAAGCTCATGGGCTAGATGGTTTTACTGCCTCTTTCTTCCAACATTATTGGCCAATTGTGAGTAGGG
Organism: Datisca glomerata; assembly: GCA_003255025.1. Taxonomy (NCBI): domain Eukaryota; kingdom Viridiplantae; phylum Streptophyta; class Magnoliopsida; order Cucurbitales; family Datiscaceae; genus Datisca; species Datisca glomerata. Next base: position 433,872 of record QANY01002415.1, read on the forward strand.
ATGTAATTGATTTTGTTCATAATTTTTTTCGCTCTGGTATTTTGCCTGAGAATGTTAATATGTCTTCAACTGCACTGATTCCTAAAACTGAGAATGCCCGTAATTTCTTTTTGGTAGTTGAAACAGCGGTTGAAGTAAACATTTCAAAATGACAGCATCGAAGATATATTTAAATCAGTATCGCCCCATTATTTTATTGAATGTGGTTTACAAGATTATTGCCAAGATTTTGTCGAACAGATTCGGAGTTGTTATTGCTGATAATTGCGGCGCATGCGTGAATTTTTAAAAAATTTAAACTTTTAAATTTAGATTTTGTCAAGCACAACGCCACGATAACCAAAATAAAAGCTTTTATTGAATACACTTTTCAATTGGACTCATTATGTAATTTATATATTAAATCGAAGACGTACATGAGTTCGAATTATATACCTCTTTATATCAAGCATCCTTGCAATCCTTAAATGCACTAGGATGTGTGTGAGCACGTAGAATAAATAAAAAAATTATCCTGTCTCTAGATGTACTCAACACATGAGATGTAGAGATTTATTGAGAATGATTAATTTAGAGACAATACTAGGAGAGAATACGATGATTATTCTCACAGAGTTTTGATTAACTTTTAATCAGAAAGAATTTTCGCCCTAATAGCAATAGTGTTCTCAACACTCCAACCAATAGTTCTCAACTGATGCAACCAACATTGTGGCCATTAGAATAATATCTATATTTAATTTCTAGGCTCATCAGATTTTTAGGGATAAACTCAAAATAATATTTTATTTCAAAATTACCTTTGTAGTGAGACCCACTGTAATTTGTGCGCAACTGCAGTGCCACACGGCACTGCAGTTGCCGTGAGCCATCACAGTGCCACACGGCACTGCAGTTGCCGTGAGCCATCACAGCGCCTCACGACACTGTGTCACGGCACTACTGTAGTGTTGTGCGGCACTACAATATTGCACACCTTCTACAGTAATGTCGTGTAGCACTACAGTAATTCATGTCAATATCTGATTCTCAATTAATGATTGACACGTGACAACTACTGTAAATTAAATATTTATTTTAATAAGATAAATATCTATATATCAGTTAATTCAAAAGTTAATTTATCTGATTATCCCGATCAACTAGCTTATTTGTTAGTTCACAAATAACATATTTAGTTGTTTTAATTATTATTTAATAATAATTTATAATTATCTAATTTCACAAATTAGATATTCTATCTCACTTATCGGTAATTAAAAAATTAATCGATATAATTATTTATATATAATTTCCAAAAATTAATATAAATAGTTTAATTAATTAATTCTTAATTAATTAATCACAAATAATTATCTCATAATTATGTACTTACGCAAGAAATAAAACTTCTTTTGCAAGGCAGCATTTTCTCATGTCCTGAAATATTCACACCCTAAACTGCGTAGTACAGAGGTGGCTTGGGGACAATGAACCATAGTAGTCAATTACGTTTCGGTGACCATTTCGGTTTGTTGAAAAAACGGAATATTTCGGATATTTTGGTGTTTCGTTTCGGAAAATTCCGGTCATCTAAAATAAAATTATAAAATTTATTATCTATAATATAATTAAGAAAAAATCGTCAATAGGATATAACTTGCAAGTAATACACAATTACAGTTAAAATTTAACAAAAATATCATATTAAACTAGGTTAAAGTTCAACAAAAACATCTTATTAAATTTCGCATTCCAAGTATTTTCTTACAACTATACATAAACAACAGGCTTATTTACTTACAACTATACACAAACAGCAGGCTTTTGTACATAATGGCAGAAAAAATAAATACAAATTTGCTAAAATAAATAAATCATCAATCATCAATCCAAAAAGTAATAGACTTAGAAAGTTGAATCTTACATAAATCTTAGCACATTTACTTTCAATCAACTACATTTATGTTTTTAGTTAGCTCAGCCAACATAGCTCGGCCAATGGAGAAAGAAGCAGACAGAACAGCACATGAAGGAGCAAACAGAACAAAAACGCTTAATGTGTTACCTTAGGGCCAATCAGTTTAATCTTAGACGGTCAACGAGACATTCTCATCCTTATTAATTAAAACTTCAAATATCTCATATTTTTCTTTTAACAATAAGATATCGCTTATTCGGTCAAGTCACAATTATTCACATGAAAGCTTAATTGTGACTTTGTGAGTATAACCCATTATTTCAGATTCTATGACTTGATTTAGAATATACCACTTTAGGGTCGGTCAAGACTACTACATCACTGCGTCCTCTCTTCTTAAGAATTTTAATATTGGTATTGATACAGCTCCAAACCTTCCTTAGGGGGATGAAAACAAAGCCACCTCGAGACCCTCATTGTACTTCACAGCATTGTACTAATAATGGATACCCTAGGTTACATTGACATATCAACCTTCTCCCACTCACTATTTTAGGATAATGTGTTTCTATTTTAATTAATCAATTAATCAATTAATTCTAAATTCATTACTAGTTAAAATATAACCCTATGAATGCAAAATTAACAGTTAATTCAATCTTATTGGGCTAAGTTTATTTAACCTTCTAAAGAGCCTAAGTCTTAATTATGTGAACTTAGAATAACCTAATTAATTACATTAATTAATCATGCCGGTTATCTTAAAGGTTACTATAGCCTTTAGAGTGACGTGATTACCAAGTTTTAACTAATTAAAATATAGTAGTTTACATATAGTTGATTTCTCAAAATAATTCATATAAACACATTAAGACAATCCTAATAAATCATGTTTCTACTAATAAGATGCATGATTAAATTAAACTGTCTGGGGTTTCGTGTATGGTATGTGATCGACTAATGCATGGTCATGTTATCAATCATATCAATAAATAATTATTTAACAATTAAATAAAATAATAAGGGATCGAGTGACTATTGAGTATTTTTGAATTACAATTATTGAAATAAAGAAATAAAATTACAAAGAGGACTTCAAAATTACATATTTCTAAAATATCTCATTCTTCACCTGATGTTCATCTTCATAATTTTCAAGTTTTGAATAAAACCCTTTTTAATTTGGAAAACTATTTTTCTTAATTAAATAAACCCTATAATTATTTTTAAAAAATTATTGAATTTAACTTAGTCAAAAAACAATTTAGTGACTTAGTCAAACTTGGGTCAAACCCAATCAATCAATCAATTTTAAATTTCATAAAATTAATAATTAATAATTCATTTTAAAAATTACATTAATTTCAAAATTTAAAAGATAAAAGATAGAGTTAGAATTTTCATAAAACTCTGCAGTAATAGATAAGTTAGTATCAGGGTTCCACGAAGTTGTGACAATAATTACCACTGGCATAGGACTCCCCCACTGCTGCCCATCACTGTCGGCCAACCCCAGCCGTCGACGACCATTAAAGCTGGCCGCCATCAGCCAACGTGGACGCCACCGAAGCCAATTTTTCTGGCGACGTTACCGTCTCTTGAATACCGACGCCGCCAGCGCCAAAATTTCTATTTTCCCTTTTCTTCCTCATTCATCTCGTGCGCTCTTCGTCTTCCCGTGATTGAAATAATTATAATAGATATTCAAAATAAAATTACAAAAATTCCTACGTCCCAAAACGGCTTACACAAGATCCAAGGAAAAATAAAGAACAAAGCTTAACCCAATAATCACCATACAATTAAAGATGCATTATTTAACCATACATTCAAAAAACAAAACCATCCATTCATTCATCATATCAAATATATTATGAACGATGCAAGAAAAGTAACACAATATTTAATACATAAATATTTAAAGATCGTCCTGACACCACTTATTGGCAATCACGACACGTGCGAGGAGGAAGCGTGGGCACGTGGCCTTTTAAACATTTAAACTTTTTATCGAAAAACAAGCGCAATGCCATGATAACCAAAATAAAATCTTTTAGTGAAAATAATTTTCAATTGGATCCATTATATATTTATATATTAAATCGAAAACATACATGGATACGAATCAAATACCTTTTGTAGTCTATATCAAGTGAAGTAATTCCTTCAATCTCGACTATTGAATAAAAACAAGTTATTATGATTTTGAGAAAGCCGCTATGGTGAAATCGGTAGACACATTGCTCTTAGGAAGTAGTGCTAGAGCATCTCGGTTCGAGTCCGAGTGGCGGCTTGGTCCTTACAAACCAGCGATCTTGTGTTCCCACGAACAACAGACTTCGAGATTCGCATTAAGATCTTTCAAGACAATTCTCAAACGCACTAGGACGTGTGTGGGCACATAGAATAAATTAAAGGCACTTTTCTGTATCTAGATGTACTCAACACATGAGCTCTAGAGATTTACTAAGAATGATTTATTTAGTGAGACAATACTATGAGAGAATATTATGATTACTCTCACAGAGTTTTGATCAACTTTTAATCACAGAGAATTTTCATCCTGATCGCAATTGTGTTGTCAACACTCCAACCAACAGTTCTCAACTGATGCAACCAATAATGAGGCCATTAGAATAATATCTATATATAATTTCTAGGCTCATCAGATTTTTAGGGAAACTAATATTTAAGTTTAGGGACAAGGCACTGTAGTTATCGTGAGCCATCACAGTGCCTCACACCACTGTATATCATGGCACTTTTGTAGTGCTGTGTGGCACTACAGTACTGTACGCCTCATACTGTAGTGCCATATAGCACTACAGTAGTTCATATCAATCTATGATTCCCAATAAGTGATTGACACATGCCAATTATTGTAAATTAAATATTTATTTTAATTAGATAAATATCTATATATCAGTTAATTCAAAATAAACTTATCTGATTATTCTAATCAACTAGCTTATCTGTTAGTTCACAAATAACATATTTAATTGATTTAATTATTATCTAATAATAATTTATAATTATCTAATTTTATAAATTAGATACTATAACTCACTTATCGATAATTAAAAAATTAATCGATATAATTAGTTATATATAATTTCCAAAAATTAATATAAATAATTTAATTAATTAATCACACATAATTATCTCATAATTATGCACTTGCCCTAGAAATAATATTCCTTTTGCATGTCAGGTCTTTTCTCATGTCTAGAAATATTCACATCCTAAACTGCGTAGTACATAGGTGACTTAGGGATCATTGACCAATAGTCTTAATCTTCGATAAATAAGATTATTAATTAAACTCTTTAACTAAATAATCTTATTTATTAATTCCATTACTACTCCATTATAAATATGAAATTACACTCTTAGAGATTATAGAATATATTTACAGAGTATTTTCGTGTAGTCCATTATTATAATCATTCATATAGTTCTGCCTTCAATTATTGTTCCGTAAATCAGAGCTGGTCGTAATACCCTTTTACCATTCTAATTATCTCTTGATCCTTAAGTACCATTGATTCACTAGTGAATGGCTAATTTATAATCGTATTATAAATTTGAGCTTAATAACCATTAACTTCTAGAATTAAAACTTAAGGGAATCAATATACGATCAGTTAGGAAATCTTGAATTTGAAATCTTGTAAGATCATGTTTCCATCCATCAACATCACTGAATCTTAAAAATAAAATTCACTAGCTTCTTTTACAAATAAACTTAGCGAGTGAATCAAAAGATTCAATAGATATGTATAGGAGTTCATGACTACTCAGGATTCAGATTGGTCTATATATGGTCATCAGATTGATGTGTATTAAATCTTTATGATAAATGATAGTTAATAAAGATATTATTTCACATCGATCATGTCATATATAATCTTATTATCTAAAGTATATTCACCAAGATATCTATCCACATCAATGATCCGGATCTAGATCACACACATTCATAATGCTTAGTGAATTGTACTAGCAACCATTCATTAAAGATTTTATACTTTAATATGTTGCTGACAATTTTATTCATTATCAATGATCTTAATCCTCTCGTGCTAATACAAGATCATAGTCTCATTAATGAATATTGAATTTTCAGATATTTATAGAAATTATTCAACAATAATTTAAAAGAATAATTATAAGAAAAATATAATTCCATTAAATTTCATATTATAATGTCAATACACATGCTTTGATGGCATAATCCTCAACAGTGATTAATAATATTATTAGTCTTTTTCAAAGTGCTTTCATTCCTAGTAGGCAGATTGTTGACATTGCTCATGAAATTATGCATACATTTTGGACCAGGAAAAAGGGTAAAAAAAATGACACCGCCATTAAAATTGATATGTTAAAAGCATATGATAGTGTGGAATGGGACTTTCTCATTGAAGTGTTTAAAAAACTTGGTTTTTCTACACGCCAGTGTAACTGGATTTATTCCTGTATTTCAACTATGAGTTTGAATGTGTTGATTAATGGGAGTCTGTCCTTTAAACCTTCTAGGGGGCTCTGTCAGGAAGACCCTTTGTCTCCTTATTTGTTTCTGGTATGTACAAAGGCTTTGTCCTCTTTGATATCGCATGGTGTGGCTTCTAGAAGTATATCAGGGTTCATCTTCAATAGATCTGGTCCTATTGTGTCTCACCTATTTTTTACAAAGAATTCTTTATTTTTTCATTTTTGTAAAGCAAATAGAATGGAGTTGGATGTGATTTTGAAGCTTCTCAAAATTTATGGTAAAGCTTCAGGGCAAGACGTAAACATATAGAAAATTTTGATATTTAGTGAGAAATACTCCCCATAACATGAAAATTGAGCTTGCTGATTTTTTTAGTTTAATTGTGCTAATTCTTCATCGAAGTATTTGGGTTTGGAGACAGATTTTGGGTTGTCTAAAACTATGGTTTTTAATTGTGTTTATGATAAAATAATATCCAAGAATTTTGGATGGTCTGCGCTTTTCTTATCGCAAGCTGGCCGGGATGTCCTTATTACAGCAGTAGCGTTTCCAATGCCAAATTATGCCATGTCCTACTTCAAAATTCCCATATCTTTAAGCACAAAGATCATTAGTTATAAAATTTCAGATTATTGGTGGCAGAACTCTTTATCTAGCCAGGGCATTCATTGGTGAGCTTGGAGGAAACTAATTAGACTCAAATCGGAGGGTGGGATTGGCTTCCGTGATCTGAGTGCGTTCAATTCTGCTTTGCTTGCTAAACAACGCTGGAGGATTTTTAAAGATCAAAATATCTTGCTTCATATCATGTTGAAAAGTAAGTATTTTGCTAGGTCTGATTTCTTGGGCTTGGAGAAGTCTTATGGATGGTAAGAAGCTTTTAATGGGGGGTCTGAGATGGTCAATTGGTAATGATGAGAAGATTCATATATGAGATGACCCTTGGATCCCTAGACCTTCCTCGTTTAAAGTCGTTTCTCCTAAGAACCAGTATTCTAACAAGGTTAGTGAGCTTTTATCTATTGATAGGAGTGAGTGAAACACGGTAATTCTTAATATAATTTTCTTGCCTTGTGATATTGATATTATTAAGTCCATTCCTGCTAGTAGTAGAGGGAGGATAGATGTGTTGATCTGGCATTTTAATAATTTAGGTGTTTACATTATTAAATTTAAGTACCATGTTGCGCGTTGGTCCGTTTGTGTTAGTAATTCGGGCATTGTTTATGATGCTAATCCTAGTGTATCTATGGCTGATCAGAGTGTTTAGAAGAGGATTTGGAAGCTTAATATTACTTTGAAGCTTAAGGATTTCATATGGCTAAACAATTTTTTAGTTTGCAAGAGAATTTAATCCATAGAGGCATTCTATCAGATCCTTTCTGCCCTTTTGTGAATCTGAGAATGAAAGCTTACTGCACTTGTTTTTTAATTGTCGGGTGGTGGACTTATACTGGTATAGAAGACGTTTTGGGGTGTGGTGTGTAGTCTATTATCAACGGTTCTTCAATTCTTGAAAAATGGACACAAATAATAGATTTTTTGTATACTAAAGACGACTCTATAAAATTGTTATCGTACTTTGTACATCACCTTTGATTTTTATGTATAGAAAGGAATAATTTGGTCTTTAATGGTGGTTTATTCAATTTGAAGGGGACCTTGCATATTGTCGGAGATACTTTTACTGAGTATTGTCATGCTGTTTCTCTGAAAATCGAGCTTCATCCTGCTGTGAATTTAGCCAATCTGCTAGCTATTCCTTAGAAAACTTGGATGCTTTGTATTGATGCAACAAGAGATATTGAAGGAGTTGGTGGTTTGGGTTGGGCGCTTTGGGATCTTGGTGGGTTTCTGAAGATAGCGGGCTTTCAAAAACTTTACCATTTGATCTTAGTTATACATGCTAAAGCCAGTGCCTTATTATGAGGTTTGGTGAATGTTGTGTATCTTGAACCAGGAAGGGTTTCAGTTTTCACTGATTGCTATAACCTTATTAAGGCTGTAAATCAGAGCCAATTTCTTCATTCAGAAATTGCATCTATTATTTTTTACATTTGTTCTTTTTCTAGCTTATTTTCCTTTATTTCATTTAGTTATTGTTCTAAATCCTTGAGTGTTCTAGCTCATTCTTGTGCTTGAGAGGGTCAGTTTTGTTCTAGTCCTACTATTTTGTGTAATCCCTTCCCGAACAATTCTCCTTAAATGGAGAGGGAGTTGATTCGTCCTATTTAATGGTTGTGTTTTTGGATTAATCTGATTGAGAGTATAGTTTCCTGTATGGAGGATCATTTTGAGATTGATATCAAGGACTTACTTCCTATTGAAGAAAGGAAAATTGAGAAATGTCTTGTAGGTAAGTTGATCTCTGACAAAATGATCAACACTTCAACAATGGCCTTTGTGCTTCGAAGAGTCTGGAATTTAGATTCCAACCTTGATATCATCAAGATATTGGAGAAGAATCTTTTCTTGTTCCAATTTGAGTTGTCTAAGGATGTAGATAAGGTGTGGGTGAGAGGTTCTTGGAGCTTCAATGGCACGCTACTTATTGTACAAATGTATGAGGCAGATACTCAGCCTTCTGAAATCATTTTCAATTCTTGTCATGTATGGCTTCAGTTGCAAGATCTTCCCCTAGAGTGGATCTTGGAACCTGTGGTGAGAAGACTGGCTTCTCAAGTTGGTGAAATCTTGGAGATAGACCTGTACACTTTGAAAAGTGGATTGGCAAGATCTGTTAGGGTTATGCTTAACCTTAATATTTATAATGCTCTTAAACCTGGTATATGGGTAAAATGCAAGGAAAAAGTTTCAATTTGGATTGATATGAAATATGAGAGGATTTCACAACTTTGTTCTTTTGTGGTAAGATCAGTCATGATATTAGGGGTTGTTAAGATCCCAGAGAAGGCAAACTATGTTATATGGAGAATTGCTTAAATCCGAGGCAAACTTGAAAACACTTGTCAATAATAGGGAAGCTTTTCTTCGTTGTAAGATGAGGACTAAAGCTTCTGTTGATAGGGAAGTTGTCAATGGTGGAATTAATAATTTTAGAGATATTATCATCAAAAGCATGGAGTGCTATGATAATTTGAGATTTAAAGAAGGACATCAGGAAGATTCCTTAAGGACTTGAAATCTTCAGCTAAAGTTGAAATCAAGTTTGTTCAGCCTAAAAGTATAGAAAGACATAGGACCAAGGGTGTAGTTATCCAAGAGCCAAATGACAATCTCAAGAAAGCTAAGAAAGACAACATTAACGATATGAAGCTCAAAGCGATTATGGGAAGTCAAGATGTGTTTTCTCAATTCGCTGATGATGAGGTGTTGGTGGGAAGCCTTGATATGCCACCCAAAGTCCAATGAAGATCATTTGTTAAAATTATCAAGGGTTAGGCTCTCCTTTGACAATTCAAGTTTTAAAAGAGGCCATTAGGACTCATAAACCTGTAATTATGTGTTTGTTCTAATGATTAATAGACTTCGAGATCCACACCAAGATCTTCCAAGTCAATCCTCAATGCATTGGACGTGTGTGGGCACGTAGAATATTACAAGCACTGTTTTTCTCTTTAGATGTAGAGATTTTTACTGAGAATGATTTTTGCGAGATGATTTTCTAAAAGAACGTGATGATGATTATTTTAGAGATTCGATTAACTCTTAATTGTAGAGAAAAATCACTCTAAGAAATTTTGTTCTCAATTCTCTAATTGATGAACTGACTAATATCTGTATATTTTTTAGATAATGGCGTATAAGATATTTAGGGATAATTAAAAATTAAAATATAATATTTAATTTCTAATTACCAATGCAGTGGGACCCACTGTATAATGGCGCATAACTGCAGTGCCACACAGCACGTAGTTGGCGAGAAGCATCACAGCGCCTCACGACTCTGTGTGTCACGCCACACAACAGTGTCGTGTGGTACTATCATGTTACACGCCTACTGGTGTAGTGCCAAGTGGTACTACAGTAGTCCATTGTGATCTATGATTCTCAACAATTGATCGACTCGTGGTAATTACTACAAATTAAATATTTACTTTAATTAGATATTAGTTAATTTAAAATTAACATATTTGATTATCCCTATCAACTAAATTATCTGTTATTTTATGAATAACAGATTTAGTTGATCCAAATTGTTATCTAATAATAATTTAATTATTTAATTTCACAAATTAGATATCCTGTCTCACTTATCGATAATTAAAAAATAATCTATAATTGTTTATATATACATATATATATATATATATATATATATAGAATTTTCAAAAATTATATGGATAATTCAATTAATTAATCACACATATTTATCTCATAAATATATACTTGCCCCAAAATAAAAATTTCTTTGCAAGTCAATCATTTTCTCATGTCCTGAAATATTCACACCCTAAACTGCGTAGTACATATGTGACTTGGGGACCGTGGACATATAATCCTAAGCTCCAATAAATAAGATTATTAATTAAAATCTTTAATTAAATAATCTTATTTATTAATTTCATTATTACTCCACTATAAATATGGAACTGCACTCTTAGAGATTATAATTTATATTTATAAAATATTCTCATGTAGTCCACTGATATAATCATTTCACGTAATTCTGTCCTATAATTATTGCTTCCTAAATTAGAAATGGTCAAAATTACCATTTTATCCTTCTAATTACCTCTTTATCGTTAAGTACCATTAATCGACTAGTGAATGACTAATTTATAATATTATTATATTTGAGCTCAATAACCATTCAGTTTTAGAATTAACACTTGAGGGAGCCAATATACAATCCGTTAGGAAAGCTTGGATTCAAAATCCTGTAAGATCATGTTCCCAACCATCCATATCACTAAATATTCGAAACAAAAGTCACTAGCTTGTTTTACAAACAAACCTTAACGAGTGAATCAAAAGATCCACTAGACATGTATAGGAGTTCTTGACTACTCAAGATTCAAACTGATTTATATATGATCATGAAATTGATGTGTATTTAATCTTTATAATAAACGACACGTTGATAAAGATATTAATTCACATCGGGTCAGTCATATATAATCTTATCATATAAAGTACATTCATTAAGATGTTTATCTATATCAATGATCCGGATCTAGATCACATGCATTCATAATGGTTAGTGAACCGTACTAGCAACCATTCATTAAAGATTTCATACTTTAATATGTTGCTGACAATTTTATTCATTATCTATGATCTTAATCCTCTCGTACTAATACAAGATCATAGTCTCATTAATGAATATGGAATTTTGAGGTATTTATATAAATTACAATAATTTAAAAGAACAGTTATAAGAAAAATGTAATGCTCATTAAATTTCATATCAAAATGTCAATTCACATGTTTTGAGGGCATAACCCCCAACAAAAAAATAGTTTTAAATCACATTGATTCTTGTGTTGATGATCTTACAAATGAGAAGCTCTTAAGAGAACCTAACTTGTAGGAACTTAAGGAGGTTGTGTTCTCTCTTGGTGCCAACACAGCTCCTAGCCCTGATGGTCTTACAGGTACCTTTTTCAAGACAATTCAAATATGATATGTGGTGATGTCCTCATTGTTGTTAATGATTTCTTTAACAGTGGAATATTCCCAACCCTATTAATGAGACAAATATTGTGCTCATTCCCAAAGTCCAACATCTGGAGACTCATACCTAGTACAGACCCATTGTCTTATGTAATTTCACTTACAAAATCTTTCTAAGATTCTGGTTTTGAGACTCAAGCCTTTCCTGAATGGCTTTATTTATAAGCAATAAAGTGCATATATCAACGATAGACATACTCAATTTAATCATTTCTCAAAATATGTTTTTCCACATATAAAAGAAAAAGAGAGGAAATAAGGGGATTTTGGCTTTAAATTCTGATATGGTTAAAACCTATGATAGGATTGATTGGTTATTTCTTAGGAATCTCCTCATCAAGCTGGGATTTTGTGAAAGATTACATCTTTGATTTTGAAGTGTGTATCCTTTACAATGTACTATTTTAAAATCAATGGTTGTCCTAGCTTCTAGGTTAAGCCTAGTATGGGTCTTAGACAAGGAGATCCCTTGTCTCCCTATCTGTTTATTCTTGTAGCTTACTATCTATCTAGATGCATCAATAAGGAGGTGGGATCTAACAGAAGCAAAGCTATTAAGATTAGAAGGAGCAGTCCCCCATTTCTCGCCTTGTTTTTGCTGATGACAGTGTATTCTTTTGTCAAGCTGATAACAAATCATACTTTGATCTTGCTGATTGTATCAAGAAATACTATAATGCTTCTAGATAAAAGTTTAATGCCTCCAAGAGTTGTACCTTGTTCAGTGAGAATGTTCCTGCTAATAAGCAAAGTGAGCTTGCTGACATCCTGGGCATTCTTATTTCTTGTAATAACTTGGGTTACTATCTTGGTTTACTAATTGATTGGGGCCATTGTCAAAGAGATGTGTTTAACATGCTCTTTGAGAAGCTTGATCGAAGAACCTCTCTCTAGAATTCCAATCTCTTTTCTCATGGAGGTAAAACGGTTCTTCTCAAGTTAGTTGCACATGTTATACCAAGTTCTGCAGTGAGCATCTTCAAGCTTCCTAAGAAGATCTATAAGAATATCCAGAATGCTTTTTTAAGGTTTTGGTAGAGTAAGGCTAACAATCATCAAGGTTTAAGGTGGTTTTAATGAAGCAAATTTTCTCAAGTAAATAGCAAGGGGGTTTAGGTTTCAAAGATATGGAATCTTTTAATCTAGCCTTGCTAGCCAAACAAGCTCAGTTTTTATCCCAGAATCAAGAATGTTTGTGTGCTAAGCTCTTGAAGAGCATCTACTTTCCCAATGCTAATTTTCTTCATGCTCCTACACCTAAAGCTGCTTCTTGGTCTTAGAGAAGCATTTTGCATGGTAAAGAGGAAGTTAATAAAGGAGCTATTTGGAGAGTGGAAGATGGTATGGACATTGATATATGGTCTGATGTTTGGCTTCCTAGTAGAGTGGATCAGTCTGTTTTCAAGGTTCAAAGTTTTTATATGGTAGCATACCTTGTTGCCAATAATTCCAGGAACTTGTATCATATTAACTTGTTTTTTCTTGGTTGGATTTGTAATGCGATTCTAGTTATCAAGATCCCTAAAACCATATGGAATTGGGCCATGTTAATTCTCCTTATACTTCTGCTAATAATTGTTTTGGCTTCCAAAAACTCATCTAGAAGGAGATTAACTGATTGTGATAGGTACCCGATTTGTAATCAGGACATTGAGTCTATCGAGCATATTTGTAATCAGGACATATGTAAATAGGACATTGAGTCCATCATATATTAGATACTTCATTTGGAGAGCAACTCAAAACCTGTTAGCTTCTAATCATAACTTGTTCAGAAGGAGACTAACTGATTGTGATAGGTACCCTATTTGTAATCAGAACATTGAGTCTATCGAGCATATTTTCAGGGGCTATGAATGGGCTAACAAAGTGTGCTTCCTCTCTCCTCTTCAACTTAATCATTTTTCTCAGCCTACTAGCTTCAAGGAATGGCACATTAGTTACAACTCTGATTTCAAGTCTCTCTCTTCTGATCATGCCTCCTTAACTATAATTTTTTGTCTCATTTGCTAGTATATTTGGGAGGGAAGGAACGACTTTCTTTTCAATAAGAAGCTCACTGATCTGTCCTTACTGTTAACAAAGCAATCAATGTTGCTCAATTTTTTATGTAGGTAACCTCATTCTCTCAAAAGGAATCTACTAGCTCAAACCTATCCTCTTCCTCACCTACCAACTGTTGGTATTATTAAGTTAAGTGTGATGGTTATTTCAGTAGCTTTCCCTATTCAGCTGCAACAGCTTACGTTGCTCGAAACCATGAAGGTGATTTTCTATGTGCTAGAAGCAATTTTGTGATAGCTTATGACCCAATTCATGCTGAAATCTTCCCCATTGAGGATTCTTGCTCTCTTGCTAAAAGAGAGAATTGGAAGGACTTGTGCATTGAATCTGACTACAATGTTCTTGTTGACTACTTTATCAAGAAAAGGTGTACTGATTGGAGAATCTCTTCTATTTTTGATGATTTGTTAAACGGATTTTATTTGTTCAATTCCTTTTCCATTAGGTGGTGTGGTAGGGCTTTTAATTTGGTTGCTGGCTCTTTAGCTAAGAGCGTCTCTAATCAGAATAAAACCACCTATTATACAGTGAGCACACTTCCTCTTTGTATTTCTGAGCTTATCTTTACAGATAAGGTTTTTGCTAGGAGGTTTCATCCTCCTTGAATGAGAGTCAGTTTTGATAAAAAAATCTGGTCAATAACTCAATTAGAAAACAAAGGAGTCATTCTCTTTATAAATTTCTATCCTTTTGTCTTTTATGAAAACTAAGTGTTGCACTCATATAGAAGATGATTTATAAATTCAATATCATAAAGACAAAACAAACAAGTAAAACATTGGATATTTCAGTATTCTAGTATTCCTTTTCAGAAAAATATTTCAGACATATAAGATAATGTTATAGAATTTATTATTAATAATCTAAGTAAGAAAAAATGAATCATGACTTATTTTCATACAACAAACAATAATTTTTTTAATATTATTATATCATTCGCACAATCCACTTAATTATTACATTAAAACTATTTTCTAAAAAATCCAAAAAAGAAATATTTAGAAAGTTAAAAAAAAATTACTGTGCTACTTGGAAATTGATTTCAAGATGCGGAAGTGAGGAAATGACTTAAGTGAAATGATTAGGTGCCACTAAGCACAGGAAAGTGAGGAAACATTTGCTAGTTGGCAGTAGAGAATATGTAAATAATTTTGCTATGTAAATTTTGAACAACTTGTCATGAATTTATTTAAGAAATAGAAAATTTATTTTACTTCTTTATGTAGTAAAAGAAAATAGTTGATTTGATTTGATTAGTGAAGTCAATAAAATAGTCAATTTATTAGTACGTAAAATAATATTTATTATAATTTATAAATAATCATTGACAACAAATTAAAACTTGATAAAAAAACTATAAATAATCAATAATTTTATTACTCTTATATAATTCATATAACTTTCCTAAGAACTTTATCAAAGTTTCCGAACAATTTTATCCAAGTTTCCTATATACAAAACAAGCTAATCATACTTTTTCAGTAACTTTTTCACTTAACCATATATTACCAAATATGATAATCTTGTAATTTTATCATATAACTTTATCACTTAAACTTACCCAACAACTTAACTATTTCAGCATTCATCTTAACCCATAACAAATGGCCTCTGAGGGGTTTCCATAAAATAGTGATGGCAATTAAAGCTAGAAATGTTACTTAATAAATGTTAGAAAATTATGTATTTCTAACTTAATAAATTCTACGTTGTCTTTTGAACTAAACCAAATATTATTAAAAAAACTCAAGAATTAACAGTTAGGCAGGTTTCTGCCCACCATTAAAAAGTACTTTTAACATCTATCAATCTAAAAAACTTAGGAAAATACATAGAAACTATAGAAACTAATTTTTCCTTGACCTAGGCTAGTAAATATAATTGCATCAACGACAAAGACAAATCATTAGATTGATTTCTAGGGAGAATTGCAAAAATGACCAATTTTTAAGCTCAAACTTCAAAAATGTAAGTAAAACTTTTTATTGTAAAAATGGCCGAAATATGGAACTAATTAATTTACTAATGTGTAATTTTGGTAAATAAAATGTTTATTTCGATCACTTTTGCAAATAATTTTTTTATAATTTTCGCAGTTGGAAAAAGTTGACTTTTCTTGTCTTTTTTCCTTTAATCTACCATGGATTTGGGCTACTAGGTTGAATAGTCTCTAATATGAACAACTGTTATAGAATTGATAATATCTATATAAGTTTTCAATTCAAAATATAATTTTGAAAAACATCAAATATAACACTTAAAAAATCATTTAATGAAGCAAAATGAATTAAATTTAATAATTTTTATATTTAATTATTTACTATTATATGTTTCTATTTTTAATGTTTGTGTATATATATATAATTATCCATTTTTTCTCTCCCATATCCATTGATCATCTCTCCCCCTCCTATAATATCTCCATCCTTCTTCTCTCTCTCTCTCTCTCTCTCTCTCCCCCTCCCCCTTCTGTCTCCCTCTCTTTCCCTCCCCCTTCTGTCTCCCTCTCTCATTATATATATTGAAGTAGAAATAATAAATGAATAGTATTATCCCACCAACCTGGCTCTGATACCAAAAGACGTGTAATTAAATAGTAATTAGAGAGGGGATATTAAGATGTAAAAAGATAATAAGTAAACACTGTATTAACAAACATTAATTACAAAAACTGTATTAGGGTGTAAGATTAAAAATTTACACAAATAGAGTTTATTGGCAACAATAAATTAGTGCTCCCACTCACTAATTAATGTTGAAGAAAAAAGAAAAGATTTGCAAAGAAGGAGTAGAAGAAGAAGGGTTTATATCACAAAACAAGTTTTAGCTCTCAAATAGTAAGAGTTGTAAAATGATTTACGCCTCACAAATGGGAGAGGCTACCTATTTATAGCTAAAGAAAGTGAAGTTCATAGGAAACTTATCACTTACCTGAACTATTCTATTCTACAAAAGTAAAAATATTTTACAGGCCTACTTTTCTCTACTTTTGAATAAAAATAGTAAAAAGCATAAATAGTTTCCTAATTGTTTGACAACTAGTACAATGATTACAAAATGACAAATTATAAAGAATCTTGATAGTTGACATCTTGATCTTCGTGCTCTGAAAGTTGTTGTATTACTGTTGGAGATATTGTTATTGATCCTTGATATTTGTTATCTTGGATGGGGAAGTCATTGCTATTGCTTGTCCTTGAAGACTATTGTGGTCTTTATATTATGCTCTGGTATCATAATATTTCTTCAAAATTTTTTGATCCATTTTTGCTTATCTTTGACGATGACTGTCTGCTGGAAGACATTTTGTCAAAGGCAAGTTATTTTTCTTGATTCACCATTATTGAGACTGCCATTACCAAGTGGGTCCTCCAATTGTTGAAGGTGGTGTCTCTGGATGATTGGCTTTTTTGGATTTTTGATTTAATTGAGTGGTTTGTCTCTTCTTCAGAATCGATATAGTCTTCAATGAGGAGAAGTAATTTTTGCACTAACTCCTGCTTTGATTTAGACTTTGGTTTTGTGGATTTTGTTCTACCCTTCGAAGGGGGTTTGTATTTAAGTTTGGGTGAATTTAGACTAGATGGTCTTATTTGTGTATTTGGGTCAATGGACTCATTTATTTTCAATAGAGCTTGAGTATAAGGATTCTTTATCAATCTGAATTGTGGATGGTTGTCGGCAAAATCATGATTAATGGAGGTCATAATCTTTAGGGTGTCAAACTTGTCCCACCATTTAACAAGATATTGTCTGGTTAAGATTCCATCTTCAATTGAGTATTGCCATTTTAAAGTTCAGGGTACTTTGAATTTACTTGTAAAATGGAGTATTTGAGGGAAAAAACTCAGTGGGTGAGGATTCTTAGGTATCCAAAAATAAATTAAAAGCCTATTGAAAAACAATTGGAAATGATTGTAAAATAGGGTCATGGACTGACCACCAACTTAAGAACCAATTTGGAAAATTAATTTTAAAATTATCATCAAAATTTAGAAACCAATAATGAGAAAAATCATTATTTTGATGCAAGAAAATCATGTTCCATGCATCAATATAGTCAAAATAATTATATTATTTTTTGTTCAAAAGTATTTTGGAACTTGAATGATGGACTTTCTAGTCTTCCATAGTTATGATCCTGAGAATAGATAACGAATGGTAAATGATTCTTTCCTCAGAAATTTTGAATTGGCTAATTTTTATAGATTTTGTTTTTAAGTGAATGTCTCTGTAGAAACTGAGGTTTTTGTCAATGTGTCCTAGGACATAATAAAATTTAGGAATGAAATAGGCTTTGGCGATTTGTGCCGGATTCTTTAGATGAGCAAATGAAGGCTCAATATGAAAGAGATATTCACTATGTCCTTTCTCAAAATGTGAGATTGATTTGTTATTGAAGGGTTGGTCATTTGAGAAAGGGGCAAATTGTTTGACAAGAGTTGATTGGTAATTGGGTCTAATGGACCCAGGTATTGTTAATTGGGCTTCGTTATGAGTAGGAGGCTCCTCTTTGATTTGGGTCTTAAGGGCCGATTGTTGAGTTAGAGACTCTTCTATTATTGAACCATTCATCATTCTTACATGATTTCTGAAAGTAATACTGATTATATTAGTTAAAGATTCAACTGCATGCCTATGATTTTTTTGAAATCCGCCAGACATTACGAAAAAAATTCTTTCTGGAATCAGGAATTTTTATATTGTTTTATTTGAAAATTCAATTTTAAATATTGATTGTCTCAAAAGGTTCACGGTTAAATCTTGCTTTTATCATAACAGATTTCATTATCTTTGTGAAAACTTATTTTTCCACCTTTTTCATACCACTGAATTAATGCTGCATGGAAGTCATCCTTCAATCCAACATCTTCTAAAAGTTCATCCAATTCATTAATCCAGTCATTTCTTGGATATTCAAATCCATTATGACCACAGTTAATAAATGAGGATTTTGAACAAAAGGCGATTGCTCTGCCATTAAGCTTCTTGATTTTAATAGATTTTTGGTTGAGTATTCTAAGTTCTACCTTTCTGTATTCTAGTTGGTCAGAATCCTCAAGTTCCTCCATTGTAGAACCTTGGAAAAATTTCCTGAATAAATTTATAAGAAAGAAGGTCAGAAATTGGATTATTAATAAATTGGACATTGAAATTAAAAGTACTGAGAATAGGCTGCTACCTGGCAAGAATTTGTTTAGAAGTAACATATTTCATTCAAAATATATTTTGCAGATTTGCAGTTAATTTTTAAAAGACATCTTTGAATTAAGGAAAATTTTATGATTTGATTAATGAAATAATAAATTTCAAGTCCTGGAAATCTATTCTAAAATAGTTTGGTTCTATTTGCAGAGACAACTAAACTATTTTGTTTTATTAACGTGGCAAATAATTTAAAATAGTTCCAGTATTGTTTAATGTTATTAATGCAGATAATCGAGGAATCAATAAATTGATTAACGAATTAAATTATTATACTCTGAATTTCACTTGGAGCAAATCTAAGATCAATTGGCATTATTTTCTAATTATAATATTGTATTTCTCAATCTTATTTGTCTAGTTTTGCCAACATCCTATGCTAAACTTAGAGGATATATCAATATTTATAAGTTTATTGATTAAGTCTCTTTTGTTTGATATTGAATATTTTATCCATCCTACAATAATGTTAAGAGGCTTATAATTAATCACTAGACGATGAAGTCCTTGTTTAAAAATTTTAATTTGATCTTGAAGATCAGGTTTCTGAAGTTGTGCTTCAAATTTTTCCAATTTTATTTCTTCTTGTAAAACCCCAATTGTTTCTCTTTATAAGAAATTATATTTATGGTTTGAAAATAGAATTTTGTTTTAAATTTTTCTAACTCTTGTTGTGAGGAAAAGAAATAAATTTGAATTTAATAGGTTCATCCATGGGATAAGTAGTTATCCCATGATACTCTATTGTCAAAGGATACAACAAAGAAATGAATGGTAATCCCAAAATTATTTTACCCGTCATATTCTTTGCTAAGACAAGTGATGTTTTGAAACATACATTATCTTGAAAAATATAAATTTTGAGGATTTCATAATTGATATGCATACGAGTACCATTAAAAGAATACAAAAATTCTTTTGTCTTCTTGAAGTACTTGGTTGGAACTAGTCCTTCCTGTATACAATTCAAATCTGCTCCTGAATCCACAAGAGCCATTGTTGAAAAATAAAAATCTTGAATAATTATTTTGACCATTATGTGCCATTTTTAGATTTTGATATGATTGAGGATTTGGATGAAGTGTTCATCATTGTCTTGACAGTTAATAGGTTAATCAACTTCATTATCAGAAATTAGTAATTTACTAGGTTCACTCCATTGTTTTTATTAGTTAGATTTTCTATTTTTAAAAGGTTTATGTAATATCCCGACCTTTCGTAAATGAGCATTTTCTTAAAATTGATTTAAAGATAATTTAATTTAAAATTTGATTTTAAAGATGGATTATTTGTTAAACTATTTTTAATTTAATAAGACTTACTCAAAGTTTGATTTTTTTCTTTTAAATTTTTAAAAGTGTTTTAGTATATAATTTTTAAAACTCACTCACACCATATACTTATATATACCCTAGTATTACCCTAACCCTATTTTTATCCTTGATTCGCCAATCTCACCCCTCAATTGAAACTCACTCACACTATATGCATATACACACTAAGCTAGCCCTAACCTAATATATATATATATATATATATATATATATATTAGGTTNATATATATATTCCAAATCTTCATCTCTCCCACCTCTCCCTCACGCGCAGCCTCTCTGTTGAGAACCCCATTGAAAAACCCAGTGATTCTCCTTCTCCTTCTCTTCCCCTTGGCAGCCCTAGTGAAAGCCTCCTGGTGCCATTCCTTCCGGTAAGCTTCTTCTTTTCTCCTTCTTCTTCTCTTATTTCTCTTTCTTTTCTCTCTCCCTCTGTTTCCTTCTCTCTAGCCCTCTGTTTCTCCCTTTCTCTCTTGATTTCTCTCTCTTCTGCTGTCTCTTCATCTTTGCATTGTCTCTTATTTTCTCTCTCTCTGTCTTTGTTTGCTTCTCTCTTTATCCCTCTCTCTCTTCCCCTTTCTAGTTCCCTCTCTGCTTATTTCTCCTTGTTCTCTCCTTTCCCCTCTGTTTTCATCTTTGATTTTCTCTCGTCTCTGCACTTCGTGGAAGTCTTTCGACACCTTCACGGGCTGCTTCCAGCTCTGTCACGTTGGTAAGTTTCTATTTCTTCTCTTCATCCCCCTCTCTCTGCTTCACCCAATCTATCTTTTTCTCTCTGTTTCCTTTCATTTTTCCCTCTGTCTCTCTTTTTTTCCTTCTTTTGTTATTTGATTCTCCATCTTTTGCTTCATATTTCTCCTTCTATTTTTCTCTCGCTCTCACCTCTGCCTCTCTCTCCCTTCCCATCTATTTTCTCGCTTTCTCGTCATTCTCCCCTGCTCCTTCCTTCCATTTTTATCGTTCTGCAAGTTAGTTCTGCCATGAACCGGTTCAACACAAACCGAACCGGTTCAGTTTACTAGGGCCGGCCTGAACTGGTCCATCAGATAAAACTGATCCGGCCCCGTCTGAACCAGCCCGGTCCGAACCATTTGACCCAAAGCTTTATCATTTGACTTTTGGACCCGATATATTATTTTCTGACCTCGTTCTGACCGCTTTGTACTATTTTAATTAAATCTCTACTTTCTATTTATATTATATTTAAAGTGTGTTTGTATTGATTTATTTCAAAACAATTTAGTGATTATATTTTTTTAGATTTTAGGTCATTAATTGTTTAATTCATTCTTCCACTTCAGGTAAGTGGCCTTACATGATGGTGTGACTCCCGTTGTTATAAATGTATATGCTTTGTGTAAGTGAATTTATATCATAATGTGACCCATGTGTGATAAATATATATGCTTATGTTAGTGAATTTACATTGTAATCTGACCCACGTGTGATAAATGTAATATGTGTTATTCTCATTAGCTTTAATTGTCTATAAGCATGTTACTTTCATATATATGTTTATGTAAATTGACTTATATAACGATGTGACTCTGATGTTATAATTGTATCATATATTTATTATCTGTTTAACCATTTTTCAATAATTATTATATTTCATTAACACTTTAGTAGTTGATTTCTGTTCAGTTATTAATGTGATTATCATGAGATAAATGTCTGAGTATGACTGATTTTACGTAGTATGTTATCATGTTTGATTCTGTTATATATATCAGTATGCATTATATGATTAATTTTTGTCATACGTTGGATTCTGCAAGTTATGAGGTAAATTCATTCAAGTGGTTGTTAGAAAAATATGAACTTAAGCATGACCTTTAGTTAACAAGAAATCATGACTGTTCACGTTATGTTCTGTTAAACGAATGAGGTGTCATCTGTTCATGCTTTCATCACACATATGGTGTCATCTGTTCATGTTTTAGTCATACATTGGGTGTTATCTGTAAATATTTTTTGTCACTCATGAGGTGCCATCTGTTCACATTTTTATCACCTATAAGTGCCATCTATTCTGTTGCCCAATGAGTGTTATCTGTTTCGTCGCCCGATGTGTGCCATCTGTTTCATCGCCCAATTCATCATGATGTGTTTCAGTTAACGTGTGATCAGTTCTGATTAGGTTGTTAACTAGAGGATATGACAAGCCAAGATATGATTAAGATTACTAAATGATTCTGTTTGAGACACGTGTTATCTGAGTGCTATGTTTAGCCATGTCATGATCAAGTACGTTACTTTATTTCATTTATGTTATATGTCGAGTTCAGTTATGCTATGTCATGATTGCAATTATGACATGTGGATGCATGTTATTATGTGAGTTTGCTTACTGAGTATTTTAAAATACTCATTCCCCCACAGTTATTTATGATGCAGGTGGTGATGGGGAGCATCATGAGTGGGAGACTGGCATAACCAGTTAGATCAGAAGAATTTATGTTTTCTGTTTATGATTTGATTTGAAACTTAGGAAAATGATTTCTATTAAACTTGGTTATTTAAGAAGTTTATTTTACGTTATGATTTTCTACGAATTATGATGAGTGAAAGTTTCATGAATTATGGATTTCAAGTTTTGACTTTATTTCAGAATTTAATTCAGTTCTTTGAGGTTTTATTAATTATGCATTTAAGACACTTTATCGCTTCCGCTATTTATTGATTAAGATTTCGATCATGGATAAGTTTAATGCTTCCGCTATTTAAGGTCAGGGGTTTTCCATCATGGGTAAATTAAGAATTTTCAATTTGGGAATTTTCTCAAAATTAGGGTTTGTTTCGAATTGGAGATTTCAAAATTGTGAAATTACACGTATGTTTAACCTCGGGGACCGGGGCGTCACAGTTTAATTCTTCCTTTATTTCTGTGTTAGAATTTCTTAGTTCTTTTATTTCTATTTTAATATTTTTAATTTCCTTTTGAAGTTCCTGTAAGGTAACTTTCTTTTTTTCCCTTTTACCCTATTGATTTTTTCAAGGGTTTGTGAATGACGTGCGATATTATTATTATTAGACTTTATATTTTCTTTCTCTAGAATTTCCTTTTTAAGTCTTTCAAGGTATTCTTGGTTTAATTCTGGATTTTTAATTTTGCAAATTAAATCTAACAAGAGGGTATCTTGTTCTTCTTTTTTATTTAAGACATTAATTTTTTGACAACAACTATCCCTACACCCATAGTGATGTTAGGATAATCACTGTCAGAACCTGAGGATTAAGTTTCAGAGGATTCGGGGGTTTCATATTCTCCTAAATCTTCACTATCATTTTCATAATAATCTATTGTTTCTAAGATTCTAAGCAATTCCTGTTTATCTTCTGCAAAAAATTTTAATTGATTAATTTTATTCTTAACTTGATAGGTGTTACAAATATGACATTTCTGACCACATTTGAAACATGTAATATTGCTTTTATCAAATTTTTTATTAAACTTTTTTCTGGAATAATTTTTATTCCTAGAGAAATTTTTATTCTTAGAAAAGTTTTGGTCAAAACTTTTATTCTTATGTTTGTGGTAATTTTTCCTATAGGGCTTGTGAGACCTTCTAGGGGTTAAGTGAAAATTTTTCCTATTTTTCTAAGAAAGGGCAATAGAGGGTAAACCATATTGCTCACAAAAAATTCCTAACTCATATTTAGTAGTTTCACTTTCTTTTTTAATTTGTTTGTTGAGTTTCATATCAACACACATTTTTAATCATTCTTTTTGTATTATAGTAATTTTTGTTCCATAGGTTAGACTATCATAGCCTATATTTTCTAGGTCATTACTAATGATTGTTCTTATTTATTCACAAATAAATTGGGTAATCCATTAATAAATTTTTCTTTCCAAAAGAGTTTATTACTATCATCCCTTGACATAACTCTAAATAAGAATATATTCTTATACTAATTAAAATCACTTAAGGTTGGATCATCTAAGATTTGTTAATTGATCATGAATACGCGAAGTAATATTACTTGGCGTACCAATGAAATGTTCAATTATTGAATAAAAGAGTGTATTTATTCCATTAGGTATTGTTTCCTGATTTTCTCCAATAATTGGGTTTCCTTCAGCATCAATCTTAACTGCTGAAGGAATGGCAATTTTGGATTCTTCTGTGAGATGTTTTTCCCACTAGGAATGGAGGATTCCTGTGAATCCTGTGACTAGAAGATTTATTACTTCTTCATGAAGTAAATTATGGGTGGTAATGTAGCTGTTAGCTACCATTGTCATGTGTTGTAATTAATTAAGGACTTCCTGTTCAGAAATACCATCAATATTCTATTCATATAATTTTTTTCCAGAAATAGAAAATTGATTAACAAGAGAAGATTTAGTAATTTAAATATCAGGAGGCATGGGTTTCTTATGCCATTTCCTTTCTAACTTATTAATTTCTAAATTTTTAAATGTTTTTCAATATTGGTAATATTTGAAAATTCACTTATTATAGATGATTCATTGGTTGATTCTGACCTATGGTTATTTGAATCTGAATTATCATTTTGGTTAATTACTTTCAATTTTTGAAATATTTCACCAATCTTTTCAGACGTAGTTTCAAATTCTGAAACACTGTCTTGGTTAACTACCTTAACAGAGGAAGATGACTTAGTAGATTTATTCTTTAATTCTTGAATCATTTTATCAATCTTTTTATTAATTGGAATAATTTTTAAAGTGGTTTTATCTGAAAGATTTATTAAGCATTTTTCTTTCAGAGTTTCATTAGGTTTCGGTTCATTAAGAACATCAACCTTAGTCTCAATTTTGTCTCACTGTTTATTTATTGTAATTAGACTCTGGTTAGTATAATTGAGTTGTTCAACTACCTTTTTATTTGGTTCTTCTTCCTTTACAATTTTGAAAGGAAAAGCAGTGATTAAAGAATTTTTATAATTAATCATAATTTTTTCTAGAGGAGGATGACTAGTAGATACTACACTAGAGTCTTCCTTAACCCATTTATACTTTAAAATTACTTTGATATTTCTGTTGTAAATATCTTCAATATAATCAAGGAAAAATATATCAATTCTAAATTCTTGCATGAATGCCTTTCATTCAGCAAGTATGACTTTTCTTTAATCCATATTATATGAATCTATGAACCTATTATGTCTTTCTAGATTCGCTGTGTCATTATTGTGTTGAGTTATACCTTCCCAATCTGGTTTATATTCTTGACCAGGGTTCCTATATTCAGAACTAAGAGTTAAGGATTAACAGAGTGAAGGCTTCCTTGGAAATCTGATCCAGTGGGTGCTTCAACTTCATCAGATTGATAAGACTTATTATCAAAGTCTGGCTGACTCACTTGAGAACTTGTTGCTATGCCTTTAAGTCTTAAGTTTTTAATTTGTAATTTATTTAATTCTTATTCTAAATGTTGACTCCTAAGATTTTTTTATCATTACTAATGGATGATTCAGAAAAGGAATTCCTAGGGGTGCTAGACTGGCTATACTCCTTAATTTGTAGACTAGAAGATGATTGAAAGTTAATTTTTACAGTACCATCAATGTACTGCTGGATGTAATCTACATCTTCAATTGGTCTTTGAATTTGAGTAGGTTGACTTTCATTAGTTAAAAGCCAATTTGTAGGTAAATTAATATCGAACCATTTAATTATTTTAGGAACTCTAATATTGGCATTACTTTGACTAGATTGTATCAATAGGGTTTGATTCTTTGGACTCCAATTGATGGCTTGGAAATTCATATTTGTCTTGGTAACTTTGTAATGAATTCTAAAGATTAAAGCTAGAGGTTGGGTGCCTTCTAGGACTTCGTAACCACTAATTTTAATATTTAAAGTTAATGATTTTTAAATATGGAGATCTGCAAAACTAACAGACAAATCTGGAAAACAATCAAAATGGATTTGACCATTACAAAGTGAAGATTCAATTAATCCTAAAATACTGTCATTAAAATTTATAAATCTTGCATCTCGCAAGGCTAGCAAGACAGAGGTATTTAGGCCTCTTCTTGTAACCAAAATGAAAGAAATTATATCCTTCTTGAATACGATGCTTTATTGCATCAGAGGAAAGTAATTGACATGTTTCATGCTCTTTCCCAAGAGCATATATTTTTTCAATTGTTTTTACATGATGCTGAGGCTTGAAGGAAGCAACAGACCATGTTGATTTATAAATATTTTTGTTGGGAATTTTAGGTATATTCCATGCCCTATGATCTACTTGATCATTTGCTAATTCAATATGTTCATCATTTATTATGTCAGGTATTGAGATTATTGCTGAGTATTACTGCTAGAAGAATTACTCATAAATAATTTACTCATTGCTCAACTAACTAAATTATTCTTATTATTGAGAATTTCATATTGTATTTTTTGTTACTAACCTTGAGGTGACTTCTACAACCTCCTATTAGGCTTCACTCTTCTCCCTTTCGCCTCTACAACCACCCTACCCTCGTGATTTACATATCTAAGAGGTCTTACCTAGGTCCCTGAAGCTAGCCAAATAGAAGATGGTACGTCAGCCTCTAATAAACAGATTCATAGATTAGGTAAACAAATAATACGGAGAAATAATCAATTATAAGAATAACCCAATCTCCAGGCTTTCTCTCTTCGTCGTCCAGGCTCTCTCTGGGTTTGTCATCCTTGCTCTCTCTCCGTCGCGGCTCTCTCTCTTTATGTTCATCTCGGTTCTCTCTCTCCATCGTCGACTCTCTGTCTTCATCGTTGATGATCTTCCTCTATCGTCAGTGCTCTCTCTCAGTCATTGATGCTCTCTCTGAATCATCGGTGCTCTCTCTTGGTCATCTCTCTCGCGATTTAGGTTTTTGGTTCAGTAAGTTCATGAATCCTTCAAATTCAACTATACCCAGGTTCAATCGAGCTTTCTCTCTTCCCTATATCATTTTTCTCCACTTGTTTGAGAAGTTTTTGTATTTGATTTTTTTTTAATTTCTTCCTCTTGTTGCAATTTGAATGTTTCACGATTTAAGGTTTTCGTTCTGTTTTGATTGACAGACAAGAATTGAAGCTAATTTATCCATTTTAATGAGTATAAATATTATATTTTGTTGTGAGAATGTATTTTTATCCATGAAATTTATGCTCTTGAGGTAGGAGATGTATTTGTATCTATGAAATTTCTGAAATTTCTACTGTCGGAACATATTTTTATGAGATGTATTATGCTCTTGAGGTAGGAGAGGATTCTATGAATTTCATTGCTGATATATTTAAGCATGCTACAATGAAAGGAGTTTTATATTATACAGTTTGTCTAGAATAACTTTTTTATTATGCTCTTGAGGTAGGAGAGGATTATATGAATTTCATTGCTGATATATTTAAGCATTCTACAATGAAAGGAGTTTTATATTCGTAGCTTGTCTAGAACATCTTTTGGTATCTTGTGCCTTTCAACTTATTGGTTGGGTTGGACAGTATTGTCATGACTTGTATTATAGTATAATAGTTCTATGTGAGTGTTGTGAGCTCAATGGGCTAAACATATTATTGTTGTCATACATATTATTGATTCCACAAAGGTGGTCTGCTTGCGGTTTTCATTCTTCTCTACTTTCTCATTTATGTTCTCAGTAAGTGGTTGTTTTATATAAAATCGACATAATTTATCTGTAACCAGAAGCATACTGCTTTCGTGTTTTCTCATGAAATTTATAATGTTCTATTTGTAAAGGTGCAGTGATTTGTTGGGCCCAATTGGTTGAATGGACATGTATTAAGTTCCCGAAACTTACTTTGTCATATAGTTAATTGCTCATATCGAAATGAATATCTTCTTAGTTGGACATTTCATACTTTACATATTTCTTACACCATATTTAAGAAAATGTGAATGAGTCTTCACCTTTGTTATAACGAAATTCTAATATGATTATGCATTTTTTTACCAGATAGAGGTAATGTAGAGAGAGTGTTGTGGATGTTCTTAGTTAGATCTATTTTATTTAGCTAGTTTTGTTAAGTTTGTTTATTTTATATAGCAAGCTTGTTGTGATCGCTCAGTTGACATATGTAGATCATCATGAATATATCTATGGATGACTATAGTTTTATAAGACAATAAAATTGTTGTAGAATAGTTTGGTATACTAGTCGGGTCACCTTTGTATATGAACGATTTATGTATTCCAGTGACATTTTGTGTAATGCTTCCTTAATTCATTGTTTATGCTTTAGTAAAAGGGTTGGATTATGTCCATGTCTTAATGTTGTGGGTTTCTTTTGAGAAATAAGATTAATATTTTGTTATAGTTAGAATAGATTTACTTGAAAAGATAATATTGGTTTGAAGTTGGATTTTCACCCAATTATAAAACTGTCTCATTATTTTTTTTACAGTGAAACCTTTTGATTATTGGTCATCAATAGGTAATACTTGTCTCCATTAACAAAGTTGGTAGTCATTTACTTCTTAAATGTGAACTCGTATAAGAATTTCTGTCTCAATATCATTAGATATAATTATTTTTACTTAATCAAATGGAACTTGTTATGTTGTAGACTAGTTTCTCATTTTTTGTCTTTGATTATTGTAGTTGGAATGAGATATTATTTGAGGTTTTTTTCTTTCATGGAAACTATATTATTTCAGGTGTATGTTTGTTATTAGATGAATACCATTGTACATGTTATCCTTCAAGCAATCAAATAAAAGGAAAAGTCCTACTTTAGAGAGAACTACATGATCAACATCATTTTTTTTTGTATGATTATAGAGATTTTCACGTTTATAGAGTTTTTAACTAGCTTACCTACGTGGTGGAAATTCACTAATATGATTATTTTAACATGATAAACTGTAAAAAAAAAAACTTGGAGAAGAGCATGTTGAAACCAGATCAACTAAGTTTCTTACATTCTTTAAATTCTTTACATAACCATATTTTCATGAAATCTGGCGTCGATTTTCGCAAGCCATTGACATTCACATAATGTTTATCATTTATTAAGATTGTTGGTATATGTCAGTTCCAATTAATTCGTTATCTCAAATAGTCATTGGTTAACACAAATGGTATGCCAGTTTAGCATTCTAACTAGATTATGTCCAATCCATTATAAATTAGTTGCAAGGATAATCATGATAAGAAGACATAGTAACATATATTTCAGATGGCTAACACAAATGTCAACGTGAAGAAGGCACAAAAGAGTTTCTTTGTATACTTGTAAGTAATTAATGAGATCGTCAATTTAATGTTACATATTTTCATATAAATTATTGCAATGTTAATGTGGTTGTTTAAAAATAAAATAGTGCGAAAGAATGTGCTAAAATGAGGGTGACAGATGAAAAGATTAGCGGTCATGAAGTAAGTGTGTTTAAACAAACATTACATTATAACATGGAATTGATAAATTTAATTGTAATTTAAGTGAGCTTCTGATATGCAGACACAAAAAGATCTAGCTTTAAAGTGGAAAAGTATGACAAAGGAAGCTGAACTCAATTATTTGAAGGAAAATGAAATCAATGCCATTGAAAGCGGAGCGGAACAACCCGGTCCTAGTCATCTGAGAAGGCCTGCCTTTAAATGGAAGTTGCTCACATGTTGTACACCTGATAAATTTGCAGATCTTGTTGCAAATTTCGATGAGGGGAAGAGGAGAGCAGTCGTGGAGATTGGATTCAAAGGGTTGCTTGATATTAAATGCTGAAGATGAACTTCTTGCAGCAACTATTAGGTTACTTCAATCCAGCCACCTGCACATTGAATGTCCATGGGTCGACACCCAGAGTCACCACAAAATGATGTGACATCTATAATGGGCATCTTTGACGGTGGGTAGGAGATCAAATTCGATGGTGATGTGAATGAGATAAAAGATCTAAAGGCGAAGTGGGTGAACGCCAAAGGTGATATTTCGATGAATGCCTTGTCGAAATTCTTGATGGGGAGTGTGACAGTGACTGTTAGAGGTAAGCCTTTATGATGTACACTGTAGGGGATTTGTTATCTCCTCGATCAAAACCAACCATCAATCATTCATGGTTGCACGTTGTAAAGTCATTCGCGACCATCCAACAGAAGAATTTGGCTTCTGCTTGTTTTAAAGATTTTGTGGATGGTGTCGCGAGGTATCAAAACAACCACCACCATAGCATTACCGGATGCTTGTTATTTTATACAGGTAATATATTTAGTGTACATTGGTATTACTTTCGCATTATAACATATGTTTATTTACTCATAAGTTCATTTCGATGTAGCTGTTTTATCTAGAGAATTTGGCATGTGCTGCTAACTATGTTGACTTGAATCGGCCTTCGCCGCTAAGGTGGAACGACATGGTCGTTGCAAAAATGATTTATTTTGTAAAATTAAGGGGAGGAGGAGCTTGGCCTAATAGCTATGCTGTAAGCATTTGAGAATATTTCAAATTTGGTTGGTTATATTACCATTGATTATTTATTACTAATTCACATATATTTGTATTATGTAGATTGATACAATCGTGTAAGCCATTTAAGGAGACCACGAGGTTCGGGAGGACCGCGAGCGTAAGCACGTTCACAAGGACGTGTGTGTAGATCTACTTGAAGAGCAAGCCGTCAGGTTAGGTGCTTAA
This sequence comes from Datisca glomerata, assembly GCA_003255025.1. Lineage (NCBI taxonomy): Eukaryota > Viridiplantae > Streptophyta > Magnoliopsida > Cucurbitales > Datiscaceae > Datisca > Datisca glomerata. The sequence goes on from QANY01002415.1 coordinate 465,107, forward strand.
GTGCATAAGTGATCGCTCTTCAGGCAAAGTCCAACTCCATGAGGGCGGATATTCCACAATTAATGGAGGTGCAGAGAAAGATGATGGATGTATAAGAGAATATGTGCACAACATTGGTAAGTATTTTGGAACGTGACACTGATAAGTTCGAGCTCAATACGATGAGCACGCGTCACCCCGACTCAAGATTAAGAACAAGGAGGTTTTGATGAGGATATGAGTCCCTCCCGCGTAGAAGAGCTACCCGTCTCTTCATAACCTTTATATAAAGCTGATCATGATGAAAGGTGCATCCAACTAAATGCTTCAGACAATGAATTCGCTGACCTGCTATTGGTCAGGAAACCATCTATGACTGGAACAACTAAAAGACATTGAAAGGTATTATTCTGTTTATTCGTATTCCATCTTTTCTATGCATGTATAATCTAACTATTAATCTAACATCTTACTTGGGGCATTTTTTTGGTAGGGCAAACAAGTCTTGTCTGAGTCTACTGAAAGTCAATTCCTGATGAAGTTGCGCAGCACTCGGGGAAGGAGAAATGGTCCTCTAAATGTAAGGTAAACCAATCACTAAATGCAGCAAGAAGGTATTTAAAGTGGGCCCGTACATGTTGCAGGATCCACTAGAAGTGAAAGATGAGAATTTAGTGGAGTATATTTTTGAGAAATGATTAGAGGATAGGTAGTAGTCACACTAATCTAACCAAATTTGACACACAATCACGACCAAATTTTGATTAAGTTTGTCTTTTATATGTCTTTTGCAGTGAGATTCTCGTTAGAAATTCTGTCCTCCATGCTAAACGGGGGGAGATTCAAAGGCTCACAGTCTAGAAAATTGGCTTGGCCCGGACCTTATAGACTTGTTTGTCAGCATTTTGACCTTGGAGGCTCGTCGTGCGTCGATTAGCAACTGATTCTGGTTTCTTCCCATGTTTTTTGTTATGAGTATCTACTACTCAGTATCATCCCTATTTTAGGTTTATATGTACGTTGTGTATTATGCTTTTGTTGTGCCACTGCGGAGTCAATGTGTTTCAAAACTAGTTTAGCTTCCTAATTTTGTAAGGAAACACAAGATCGTGGATAGATACGCGCCAACGCTTGAGCTAGAAACTATTGTAAAAAAATTTAATGTAGTTAAGATATTAAATTTTGACTTAGTATGATTGTGTAATCTAGATCTGTATTCTGGTACACGATGGTCAAGATCATTGGTTTATGGCCAAGATCTCCATCATGGACGAGGAAGTCACTGTATGAGACACCTTGCTAGATGGCTGACTTAACAAGAAACATACCGAAAATGTAAAAAAGATTGTATGTTCTTACCCCTCATCATGACTTGTAATTTGTCTTATAGCATGTGTGATTTTGACATTGATTACCTTTTTTATATTTTTTGAATGAAATTATAGTTAGAAGGTATGGACTTGATATTTAGGCCCAAGCTCAAAGATTTGTTGTCCCCGCTAACAACCTTATCTTCATTCAAAATTGCAAGGCGCCCCAAGTGGTCACCCAATGAAATGGGTAAGTTTACTGATCGTAAATTTGTTTGGGCTTCCTTCACCCTTTAATGATGCACTTATTATTACGTTGTCGATTATCATTCCCAGGTAATTTTTCAAATATTGTTTACATTTTGTTAAACTCGAGAGCTTTGTTTTTTGTTTGTTATAGTTTCGGGTTCTTTTAGTTCTATAATTGGGAATTTTCATATTTGTTTGGGTTTGCTCATTTGCGGTTGTCATTACTGGTTATTTGTTAGGGTTCTTTTAGTTATGTAATTAGGATTTTTCTAATTCTTTTGGACTTGCTCGTTTGTGGTTGTCAGTATTGAATTTGTTGAGATGTTTGGTGAATATTCAAGCCTTAGAGCATCCCGTTTTCTATTTTGTTTTAGCTGAGAAATTTTAATTATGTAATTGATATTTTTCTAATTGTTGTGGGTTTGCTCATTTGTGGTTGTTATTACTGAATTTGTTGAGGTGTATTGAATGTTACAGCTCTGTTTTTTGTTTTGTTTTAGTTTAAAGTTAGGCTTCTTTTAGTTATGTAATTGGGAATTTTCTGATTGTTCTGGAGTTAATCGTTTATGGCTATCGATGTTGAATATGTTGAGGTGTAAGATAGTTTGTTGAAAATTAGGAATATTTTTACAGGAGTACAAATCTCATGATCTTCGGTGAACATTTTGTTGAAGATCATCAACCATCCTCTGAACATCTCGTATGATATGTTACATGATAGCATTGGTCGATTTTATAATACGAACTCATCTATCTCGGAGACTCGGCTACCACTCAAGACGAGTCCTACTTTAAAGCAAAGGCTTGAGAAGAGGAAAAAAATGAACAGATAGATAATATTGTATTACATTATTATGTCCTATTTTTTTATGTTCATGTTCAAACACTCGCCCATTTGCCATTTCTAAGAAATTCAGTGAGCTAGAGGTTATTGAAGAAGACAATAATGATGGTGCCATTCTAACAAGCGTTTGGCTCATGTAGATGGGAAACGGGCCAAACGCCATCAAATCAAGCGTTTGGAGCGTGACCATTAGGCCCCAAATGCCACTGTAACATGCATTTGGCCCTTGTCCTATCGACACAAGCGTTCGCCTTTGTGTCAAGTGTTTGGTTCCAATACTCCCTATTATGCATAAAAAATCTTGGATGTAAAAATTATTTTTTATTTGTCACCAATAGAATGTTTAGATTCATTGACAGTTTGTAAGCGTGAGACGAGCCATAACATAAGAGTTGAATCTACTCTTCGTAGAATCCAATTGGATAGATTGACGGTTTATAAATGTTATCCTTAGAATCCACTTTCAAACTTTAACCAACAATTCGACAGAACCACCCCATAAATATTAGAAATCCCACAATATTAATTGCATATTTATATCCATAATATGCCAAACAACTGTCATGCAACTTTGACAAATTTATACTCCAAAAAAACTTAGAATCCAATCCAAACAAACTTAGAATCTAAAAAAAACTTAAAAGCCAAACAAACATAGACTCCAACATATTTGTATCCACAAAAAGTTGTTATGAACTTTGAGAAAACATTATGATGCAACTTTTCTCTTTTTCGACAAAGCATCAAGTGAATGCTTTGTACGTTTTTCATGTTCTCGCTTTAATTCAATATCCTCATTGGTGCCATCATCATGTTCCCTTTCATCATCATTAATTGAATCTTCACCATTGTCATCATCTTCATCACCTTCATCATCATCACTCTCATGCCTGCTTGCTTGAATTTCATACATGTGCAGGCGTCTTTACAACTTCGCCTACATGTGTACATATTCAGTATATTTTGATATCAAACTAAAAAATAAATTGGGAAATATCGTAAGCTTACAATTTTATTATCCTTTTTTTCATTGATGCTTTGGCGTTTATCATCTCCTTTATCATCGCCACACATGCGCTTAACATTTTCTCGAATAACAGCCTGTTGAGACCACCAATCATTCGCATCATGCCTGCCACCCATTCTGCCGACACTTGCATTATCCAAATTGTATGATATTGAATGACTAAATAATAAATACTAACATCATAACTCACATAATTGACTTTAGCAGATGGAAGACCCCAGACTGGAACATCAATTGGAATGTCGACCAACTCACTACCACCATCGGAGAGTTGTAACTGAAAGTGTCATGATGGTAGTGGGATGTCAGCCACTCTTATATCATCAACGGTCACTCTAGCCGGCCCTAATGCTCTTGGTACTACTGTGGCTATTGCGGTTTCTGGTGTTCCTTCCTATTCATTTGACTTTGACGCAAAGTGAGCAAGTCTTTGGGCAGATAGTTGGATCAAACTATACCGAAGCAATACTATCTCATTTGTTTCCATATGAGAATGGCTTGACCTAGTTGGTAGCATATTAATCTTCAAAGTGATCCGCCCCCGGTCTTGTATGCACGTGATTGGGATCTGTTGCATATGCTCTGCTTTCATAATAGTAAACATATGTCGACCCAGTATCCCCACTAACTTAAACTTGCTACAACTGCACTTGAGCGTATCAAGTTTTTGGTCTCATGTCACTAAGTATGAGTCATTCGGCACCCCAAACTTCACCAATGAATAATTATGAGCCTCCCCATCATATGTAAGAGCACAAACTATAAATGATGCTTCACCCATGATCTATTTATGCACATGTTTAAATAGTTTTTGTGTGAACACATTTGCCACGTGTTGCTCTAACACATACAAGTGAGTCTGAAGCACAAGCGTTTCATTTGTCATCTTAAAATCGTCCAACCTCTCCTAATGTTGAATACTGGCCAACGCCAGATCAAATTGTAGCACGAGTTCAAATAGTTTAAATCGACGTTCAATGAATCGATAGATATACGCGTTCATACCTTCAGATCATTGCCTCATTCTCAAGAAAGCAAAGAATTTTCCTTGTTGGAAGGCCTCTGCCCAACGTTTACAATTCGCATACATCCATTGTACCCATTTATTTTGCCTGAGGTTGAACGACTCTATCAAACAATCTCATTCCTCTTCAAACTTCCCTTCACTAAGTACGTCAAACATGACTCTCTTGAATGCATGTAAAAATTCTGGGTTATGCACATTTTATTGGGCATTTCGTTCGAGATGCAATGCACAAGACGATGATTTCATTTGGGGAGGACCGTCTTGATTGCTTTATGCATTACCTTATCGCCATCTATAATGACCGATTGAGGCATTTTATTTTTCATGGCATCCAAGAAAGTCCTCAACACCATTGATAGGTTTCCACAGTCTCATCAACCAATAATGCACAACCAAATACCATGGTCTTGTAGTGATTGTTCATGCCAAGGAAATTCATGAGCTTTTTCTTGTATGCATTCGTCCTATAGGTCGTATCAAATGCCAATGCATCACCAAACATTGATAGTCAACTTGGCACGTCGAGCCTGCCCCAAAACAAATTTGCTATACGATTATCCGTGTCAATGTTGTATTTGCAATACATATCTCGATCCATCTCCAATTTTGCAGTAAAAAAAGAAATAAATACTTCTAAATCAGTTTTAATTATCCGCACTTTTTGTTGCTTCTCCATCTTATTGTAGAGATGCGTCCGTTAGAACCCCACATTTTCGTAACCACCTGCTTGGTCGACCAAGTAATCAAACACTTGGCTTAGCCTTACAATTCGCACAATCTTGTTGCCTGAGCCATGCTCGCTTCATTCACTGCTCTGTTAGATCGAAGAAAGGGCACGTTCTGTGATGAGGCGGTGGGATGGTTGTGCTTAGCTTCAAAATCTTTAACGACCCAATTTTTCGTCTTCTTATCCAAGTGCACTCTAAAACAAGCACGACAATCCACCCTTGTCAAATTCCTTCTTTTGAGCAAACCCATCTCCATAGCATAATTTCTCCCTCTCTGTTCTTGCGTTTATCATCTTTCCGTATACTGAACCCAACATCGGTTGTGTATGTATAGTAGAAATATTCATCCTCCTGTAACGTATCAAATTTTCACCAATAACATCCTTATTTCGCAAGTTTGCTAATGTGGATGAACCCGGTCGCGTACTCGTCTCACCCGGGTTTATGGATACTTCATGATGACTCATCTTTAAAGATGCTTAATCTTAAATAAAATTTATAGAAAACTAAGAAAATGAAGGAGCAAGTGAGTTTTTTTGAAGTTTAGAGCACTTGAAAATTAGTGAGAATGTGTTTAGTTGAGTGAATATATGATTTTTAAGGATGGGTTACGAAGAGTAATTTCCCATATTAATTGTACAACCACCAAACACCAACCAATAATTTGGTCAAACTAGACGTATAGGACCCAAACGCTACTTTGGTGTTCCTAATCGCCTATAGGTCAGGCGAATCACTTGTAAAAATAGGCGTTTGGGGCCTACAGTATGCGTTTGGTTCCCGAACACCGTGGTAACAAGGGTTTGGACCTTGTCCCATCTACATGGGCCAAACGCCTTTGAATCATGCGTTTAAGGGGTGACCATCAGTCCCTAAACACCATTCAAGTTTGGCGAATCGCCAGTAATGAATGACGTGTGAGACTGTTGATGACATTTGGTCCCCAAATGCAATTCTAACAAGCGTTTGGCCCATGTAGATGGAACATGGGCTAAACGACATCAAATCAAGTGTTTGGGGCGTGACTATCAGGCCCCAAATGCCACTGTAACATTTGTTTGGCCCTTGTCCTATCGACACGGGCGTTTGCCTTTGTTTCAAGCGTTTGGTTCCAATACTCCCTATTATGCATAAAAAATCCTGGATGGAAAAATTATGTCACCAATAAAATATTTGGATAGATTGACAGTTTGTAAGTGCGAGACGAGCCATAACGTAAGAGTTGAATCTACTCTTCGTAGAATCTAATTGGATAGATTGACGGTTTGTAAATGTTATCTTTAGAATCCACTTTCAAACTTTAACCAACGATTCGACAAAACCACCCCATAAATATTAGAAAACCCACAATATTAATTGCATATTTATATCCATAATATGTCAAACAACTATCATGCAAGTTTGACAAATTTATACTCCAAAAATACTTAAAATTCAATCCAAACAAACTTAGAACCTAAAAAAACTTAAAATCCAAACAAACATAGAATCCAACATATTGTTATCAACTTAGACAAAACATTATCGTGCAACTTTTTCTTTTTTGACAAAGCATCAAGTGAATGCTTTGTACGTCCTTCATGTTATCGCTTTGATTCAATATCCTCATTGGTGCCATCATCATGTTCGTTTTCATCATCATTAATTGAATCTTCACCATTGTCATCAACTTCATCATCATCACTATCATGCTTGCTTGCTTGAATTCCATACATGTGCTGGCGTCTTTTCAACTTCGCCTACATGTGTACATATTCAGTATATTTTGATTTCAAACTAAAAAATAAATAGGGAAATATCGTAAGTTTACAATTTTCTTATCCTTTTTTCATTGATGCTTTTGCCTTTATCATCGCCTTCATCATCGCCTCACATGTGCTTAACATTTTCTCGAATAAGAGCCTGTTGAGACCACCAATCATTCGCATCATTCCCCCCATGCATTCCGCCGACTCCTGCATTATCCAAATTGTACGTTAATATGATATTGAATGACTAAATAATAAATATTAACATCATAACTCACATAATTGACTTTAGCATATGGAAGACCTCAGACTGGAACATCATTTGGAATGTCGGCCGACTCACTACCACCATCTGAGAGTGGTAAATGAATGTGCCATGATGGTAGTGGGATGTCATCCACTCTTATATCATCAACGGTCACTCTAGCCGGCCCTGATGCTCCTGGTACTGCTGTGGTTGTTGCGGTTACTAGTGTTACTTCCTATATATAGTAGATTATAAAAATACATTGTATAATAACATGAGTAATCTCCTATATTTAAAATCCACTTAGAGATGTTTAGCACCTGCGAAGATGAAGATGCCCAATCATAGTTATAAGACAACCACTTTTTCTAGAATTGATCATAAGTATCTTTGTTATTGCCATCTACATCCTGGATAAAGTGTGTCGCACTAAAACCTCCAAGACCACCAGACAGATCATCTCTAGTGAATGGTTGATCACATAACATTGAATTTGGGGGCCTATATGGGATGTTCGGGGCCCTGGTTCCCATAACCTGTAGTGAGACGCTCTCACCCAAGTACCGTGCTCTTCCAGCAGGTCCTTGCATTAAGATTCTCATGGTGGTAGGAGGTATATTGTCGATGCAATAGTTGGGCAAGTTTGTATGTTATCCCCAAGGATACCAATTGATCCGCAAGTTAAAAAACAAATAGTTTGTCAGGCAAAAAATTATTCATACTCAGAGGGGGCAATATAAGAGTTGATATAATAAAACGCATACCTCATTGGGCCTCACGTATCGAAGTTTAACACAAAATTCTTTTTGGCAATGACCAACATCTCTTATTCCAGACTCAATATCTATCCAACGTGCTACCCTCGGGAACGTTTTTGGACCACCCAATGGTATGCTCAGCATCAAACGAGAAAAGTACTCAGAAGCCCATACCTCACATGCTCTCCAAAAATCCCTTGTCCCTATACTTTTGTCGCGGCATAAAGAGTCCATATTGCAATACAATACAAACATTGTCGAACCACCCCAATTATACTCTCATATCTCATCTATTTTCTATAGGCAGGGGAGGAAGTATAAATAAACTTTATTGCTCTTGTCGTAAAAAAATATACTACCCAAGAGCACCAGAAGAAAGACTCTCGTCAAAATGTCCTCCTGCTTATGAGTAGTACACTCGTATGTAGCATAGTTATCAAATACCATTGATTACTAACTTTTTTTCTCCAACCTCCGACGACGGTTTGCCAACTGGCTTTTGCAAAGTCTTCTTATTCTTGTAGAGTCCCAAATCATAGTCTCATTGTCGACCGTTGACTTTCAGGCCAGTTATCACAGCAAAGTCCAATGGGGTCGTTGTCATTTCACCCACTTCATCTTTATGAAAGGTGTGGGTTGTATCCCACCATTTCTCGGCCAGACTTTTCAATAGGACGTGATCCATCTGAGCCTTTTTCAATATACTCATAAAATAACTAAACCCGGAGGCATCATCATTCCTTCTCACATTTTCAGAAAGCTTACTGTACCATCGAGCTACTAGTGTAGTGTTGTTCTCAAACCAACGAATACAAATTTCATAGAAATCAGCCTAAGAAACCAAAATGTAAGTATGACTTAGTGAAAAAGGTATGTGGAGAACAACCTAAGAAACCAAAATGTAAGTATGAATTAGTGAAAATGTGTGTGGTGAAAAATGTATTATAATCTTTATTGTGATATTTCGTCGAACACCTTACGGTCAATAAACATACACTATAATTTTTCATCTAAAATATATATCGCTACCAATAATCATACATTTCTAGAAGCATCACATAAAAAACACTCAGTTTTCAAAATAATTCAAGTATCAATTTGGTGTTTTAACAATATAACACATAACAACCAATTTTTTGTTAAATAAACTTACATTTTATCCTTGGATGGGATATGGCATTTCATCGAACATGTTACAGGAATTTATATAAATATAGTATAAACCTCAATACGGAATTTTATCAAACACCTTACGGACAATGAAAAAAATACATCATATAATTCATTATGACATTTCATCAGACACTCTACGGGCACTCATGAAAATACTATAGTCTGCGAGGTGGTATATCTTCCATATGGTGGCTGAGTACTCCTTAGTTAGGGAATACGGGTAGTCATCATCCTCCCAACGGCCAAAAATCCCACTTGGAATTGCACGACATTCAGGGGCAACATGAGAATCGACGACCATGGTCGGCGAGCTTGAATCTATATGGCTAGTGAAACTCTCTTAATACCCCAGACAAGATGAAAAACCAAAAGAAAATAGGAAAAAGAGAGGGAAAAGATGGAAAAGGGGCTTACATGAAAGACTTTGTAATAACGAAGAAATTACTAAAATACCAAAAGCTGACAATTTCGAGGATTGGTACTTAGCAGCTAACTAAGAGGAAGACGTAGACCCGACCAACAAATGTGGAAGAAAAGACTCATAGGGAGTACTCACGATGAAAATCCCCCTGTTAAAAAGAAAACTTTCAACTTCACAGGAAAAGAGATTGGGAAAAATAGTAAGTTGTTAACAAGCTCGTCTTTCTCGGATAGGCAAAAGGTGGGAAATATGAAGAAGAAGAAAATCGTTCATTTATAGTCCTCAAAGCAAGCAATGATCAGGACCATTTAAATAATCCTATAGACTAGGAAGCCATTTTTCTGTTAACTTGCAAGCTCAAGAAATCAAACGTCACCCACGCACTCATTGATGTGACATGTGACGCTTCGGTCATAGGAGTTGTGTAGTCTTTACCCCTCCCATACGTGTCATCATTACCACCACTCCTGAGAGACAGTAAATTTCAAAATTAAACAAATTAGGGAATGCATGCGCGGAGAATTTCATCTCATGAGGCTTTTGGGCCTCCAAGACTTAATCATCGAGGGACACATGCCCAATAATACCATGATGCATCGCATGAGAAACTAGTCGAGTCCTAATCATGGGTCAGATGCCCTACCTGACCTTACCTCACCGACCCACGACAAAGATAGGTCTGGCAGGGCATAGCTCATGAGGAGCAAGGAATATACGCCAAAGATCTAAAAGTCTGGATAACAATCCAACGTCAGCACCATCATTAAACGCTGAAAGTAAGAGTCGATGTGGCACCCTCTTATTCATCCTCAGGTTTAATAGACTAATCACCGTCTCTCATATCAGACTGGTCTCTTTCAAGTCATCTCGACCCTTATATCAGCTCGAGAGACAAGGGTATTAAATGATGCCCCCAACTCATCATGGCAAGGAGGACCGTCACATCTCTAAGATGAGTTTGATAGGGTTTCTCTCACTGCACCCCCATATACTCTATAAGATGGCAAGGAAAACTCTACCAAAATTATACCAGGTTATTGACTTACGCATCGGAGGCCATTAGACGAAGAAATAATCCCCAGTTCACCTCGCTCTTTGGGGATTTTGTTTGTGTTTTGTAGATTTTCAGGTCTAGAGAATTTCCATGCTACTGGAGGAGCATCTACAATCCTGCTATGAACAAGGAGTTGGGAAACTTTATTAATTTGAGTAGAGTTTTCTTCTACAGGGGGCTGATGGAGTACATTCATGGTGTGTGAGTTTGGAGGAAGGCCATGCCCATCTCAAGCATTCACATAAGGAATATTGTGCCAAGGATGGACCGCTCTTACACCATCGTCTCCAAAGGATGGGTTTTTATTGGTCGAACATGACCGTAGAGGCCACAACTATGTAAAAGCATTGTCTTAAGTGTCAATTGATCCTTAATCCAAAGGAAGTTCATTTGGTGGAAGTTACAACAGATTGGTGACAACCTACATCTCATATTTGAATGATGGCACCCCCCGTCCAATGCAGTAGATGCCTTCATCATTAAGAAATGAAGTTCTCGTTTCTTTATGCTCAATGGAGAATTATGCAGGCTTAATATGGATGGTTGCTGCCTTAGGTGTTTGGACATAGAGGATCAAAGAACCATCATGGAGTAAGTCCAAATATGGGCGTACGGCAAACATAAGGGAGGCAGGAGATTATATGAGGATTTACTTAGGGTTGGATACTACTAGCTCACCATGGAAGCTGACACGTTAGACTACACACGGAAATGCCACGCCTTCCAAGTCTTAGGGAATGTTATACACGCCTCAGGTGTGTCCTTGCACCCAACGGAGGTCCCTTGGTCATTCCATACATGGACTCTAGACTTCATCGAACCTATAATGCCCATATAAAAGGGTTACACATAGATCCTTGTTGCTACAGATGCTATACTAAGTGGGCAGATGAAATAACTCTTAAGAAAGGGAGAGTTGATTAGGTCTATAATTTCATATGGGGAAAACATCATATGTCCCTTCAGGCTACCAAGGTGAATTATTTCAGACAATGGGACTGCGTTCACGAGCAAGATAGTGGCTGAACTGATGGAGGCATACGACATCTTCCATGACAAGTCCACGCCCTATTACCCCAAAGGGAATGGTCAAGCTGAAGAAACTAATAAGACATTGCTGAGGATACTTAGCCGTATGGTTCATGACGCCCATAACACATGGCATGAGTTACTTCCTTTGGCACTATGGGCATACCGAACAAAGAAGAGGTCTCAGACACAAGTGACCCCCTTTGCGTTGGTTTATGGTTGTGAAGCGGTCATACCTGCAGAAGTAATAGTATCCTCAGCTAAGCTAGCATCTTCAACAGGGGTTGAATGCCCCACCCGTCTTAGTGATCTGGAACCCATGGATGAAAGGAGAGATAAAGCTAAGGAAAGTGTTGAAGCCTACCAGGAGAGAATGATCAAAACCTATGAGTCATTCTTGGTGAGATGCGTAGGCTTTCATGCATTTACTTGAAAACACCCATGATAAAAGTCATGCTTGGTGATGTGCATAGGCTTTCACGCCTCTACTTAAAGAACACCCGTGATGAACGTCACGTTTAGTGAGGTTCATCATGTTTAGTGAGATGCATAGCCTTTCACGCTTCTACTTAAAGAACGCATATGATAGACACCATACTTAGAAATAAAATGACTCATAATGCACTGCTCAAATTTGTGTGTTTGATGTATCACCCGGACTCACGTGTTGCCTCTCTCAGCTCGACCCTACTATGATAAAACATGCACGCCCACTAGGCACACTAAATGCTATGAAACATGGATCTCACACCTCCTAAGACGATCACTTGCTAGGTAAGCAAAGCCTAGTATATTCTAACGGACTCAAGTGATCTCACCAAGGACACTCACGCCGCATTACCGCATAAAGATTACAAGCAACAAGTAAATAAATTATGCATACACAAAGAATGAAATAACAAGCCAACATTCCACATATGAAGATAAGAGGATGATATCTCACTCACAAGTAAAAGATCATGATAGTGCAAGTTGTTTTTACATCAAAATCATAGGGGAATGGAAAGAAACACTAAAAATCTAACTGTGGCTCCCAAAAACATCACCTGCTACAAGCTCCTTAGAGTCAAGCCTAATAGCATTGCTCTTCCCTTAGAGTTGACAGTGCTCATTGATATCTGCATCCAAGTTTTTTATCTTTGCCTGCACCGCAAGCACCTATGCTTGTTGACAGCGATGCCGCTCTTATAAATGCTCTACGTACGCCTCCCTCATCAATCGTCGATAGAACCACCGCAAGTTACAGATGGAAGATCTCAACCAGCCTAGCTTCATATGCAGCAGCTTTATCCCCTTCCAAATGTTTAACACATAAGATACCACCTCCAGGTGGGCATCCTTGTACTGAAGGTGGGCCAAAATGAACAATGTCTCACCAACCATAGTGATGCAGGATTAGCGAATGTACCTAGTAAAGCTCATGAACTGAATACCACAATCAAGATGAGTTTCAATGGAATTATGAAGATGCAGGATCAATGTCTCGTCCACTAAAACCTGGTCATACTCAACAATCTGTCCAGAAAGCTCCAACTTGCATTTGTGTGCACCGTAAGCTTCCTAGCTCATGATGTCACTCCCAGAACGGTCACTATTTGACCTCTCGTTACTCAGGTTATGAAGAGGGGTCGCAGCATGATCACCATCATCCTCATCGACAGACACTCGACAAGGTGGAGATGTCGCTACCCTAGGCTCCAATTCCTCTCTGATGACCATCTTAATATAGCAGCTTGCATTGGTTTTTACTCTAGTAGTACTAACTGTGTTGGAGGCCATGAGAGTCACATCCAAGGAGCATGCTACCACACCATCTCCTCCATCCTCTAAACAACGGAGAACACCCCCCTCGGTCGACGTAATCAGCCCGTGCTCATTCACGTCAGTAGACCCCTACATGGTGAAATGCAACTTGTTTTCAATATGAAGTATTTCTCCACAAGTACAAAAAAAATGCATGTTGGCAAGGCATTACAAACAAATTAGACTTCGCTATCAAAGCATGTAATAAAAGTGTTACCTCTACCATCGCTCGGGGATCTTCCATGAGAGGAGACTCCTCCACCTCTTCCAATTGCATAATATCAAGAGGGGAAGTCGCATAATCAGCTATGTCATTTTCAACCACAACAATGGTGGGAAGAGCCCCTCGCTCGCTAGACGGAGATGAAGCCCTTTCACTTAGTTCATTCTCGAAAGGGGATAATTGCGTTGGCATTGCTGCTATAAAATCATGCATGTGAAAACATCAGTTTCAACTTGGACCAATGGGAAATGTGGAAACAACACATAAATGAACCAGGATAAAATTCGTACACACCTCGAGATATACCTCCACGCCCTCTAAAGCACCTGGGACATGCCCTTCGATCCTTTCTACCAAGGGATGATCCTCCTCCGTTGGGCCACAACCATGCTCTTGTGATAAAAGGAAGAAGGCAAATAACAACATTATGCGAACTAGCTAGCAAAAAAAGGAAGAACAAGAGGAAGACATGTATATACAAATGTCCTCGCCTTCTTGGTCTGGACTTCCTAATTGAGGATGTTCCCTCTAATATTGGCCCTGCCCTTTTCCTTCATTGCACTAATTGTGGGAGCTCATCCTCGCCACTAACTTGTCCTAAACGCCCTAAGGGACGCTGAAACAAATACAAGTATCAATCATCTAGTTCATTATAAAGGTGCACGGTGAATGGTAAATAATAAAATATAAGCCTTCATAAAACAAGGACATACCGTCGTAGGTGACGATGGATATGACTCCCTTCTATAGATATGACTCCTTTCTATACCGCATTCGAGTCTCCCACTCGCTCAATGTCGGAAGTGACTCTTTGACTCGTCTCAGAATGTACCACCCCAGACTTAGGCTTAGGAATAAGGCCTAACGTGATGTCACCCCTATAAACCATCAGGACGTCAAACACCTTTGGAGGAGACCCTAAGCTTCTGAGGCATTTCAACTTCTAACTCAGCCAAAATACTTTGAGTTATATTGTTCAACGAGGCATGCGAGAAGCATGAAGGACGAGTAGCTTGCAAGGAACAGCGTCCCCTAATCCTTATCACCCGTCCACAATGTCAATGCTTCTTCACCCCGCACCAGCTCCAAGTTAAGACCGACAGTACTCTAGTCATAGTCGAACTGATGGGTAACTCGGTTAGACTGATAGCGTGTTGACGTGAAATAGTTCACATCCTGCCCATCCTCTAACTCCACCAGTAGGTGAATAGTGAAAGGCATCATTATCGGCACCAAAATCCTTTCAAGACTGGACCAACCACGCACGACCTCCCTGCTAAGCATAATATGCCTATCCACTGATCCCCAAAACACTGAACGCTTGTAGCCGGTGCAACCGTCAAGATATGGATGAGGTATGAAGTAGTTATACATGTCAATATCTCACGAAAAGTCGATACGAACAAGAGTCTTGATCCCACACTAAGACCATGCACGAGGTGGTTCAGAAGGGTGCTCCCACTTCTTGCAATCAACCTTCTGAGGAGTGCAATGGACGAATCACTCCCATACAAACATTTGCAAGAATAGCAGTCCATGTAGGTCGTTACCTCATACCTTCCCATGGATCTCTTTAGATCATAGTGGCAGTGATCAAGCAGGTAGTAAAGATTGCCCAACAATAGGTGCCTGGGCGTAATCCTCTACCCCATTGCCAACATGGCATCCATTGAGAGTATGAGCTTACTCTCCATCCCCGTCGGCGTACCTATAAATTTTGAGGAGAACAATGTTAGACTAACTAGGAAAAGAATAATAATAAGTGCAATAGACGATAGTTGCAAAAAAATCATCACCAGACTCTTCCCTGGGAAAATGTATATGGAAGTAACAAGGATAGGAATGCGGTCAGCTCCACCTCCTTATTCTTATACATGGCCCTCTTCCAACTAGCAAAGTTTGCCCTCTTCCCACGTTGACCACTAGAAGAAGGCTTGTGAGAATTTTTCAAACCATCTTCAAGATGATCGATCACCCTATGCATCTCAGGCCTCATAGCGTCGAAAGGGGCGGGGTAATCATGAAACATAGGAAGACGCAACAGCACACATCCTCTAGTGTATGGGAAAACTCCCCCAAGAAGTAATGAAAGTGTGTGAATAGCTACACCAATGATGAAGAAGTGTATGGACTAGAGCGGTGTCATGCTGAATCGACAGTTTGGACACCACCTCCACATTTTCCAAAACTCTAGCTCTCTTCAGCAAGACGACCTACCTAGAGTCAGAAACTATGTGCACACACCAATCCTCCCAGCCAACCCTCAGCTTCCAATGACTCCCGAAGTCAATGGGGGGGATTAAAAAATCACGATGAGCATTTATAAGGGGCACTTGCTCAAGCCTGAGGAGCTCAACATGTTCACTTTCTTCCTCCATCAAGACTTTAGAACAAACCTCCCCCTCAATCGATTTTGACATGCCGTTAACCACTAGGTCAGCAGTAGGCTTCATCGAAGACCATGGTTTAGGTGGAACTAGGGGAGTCGGCTCACCCTTACCCGGCAATCTTTGACAAAGCCATGCGTGCGAACAAAAGCCTGCAAAATAAAGGAACATAAGTTACAAGCGAGAGACATGTATACACGCAAAATTGCTAAGTCCATACAAATTATAATGTTTCCCTAAGGGTAATGTTTGATGGAGGCAAAATTTACCAAATTTTGTCATTCTACTAGCATCCTAGAAGGGAGACATGTTCACCATGACCTATAGCAGAGGCATGTCTGACGGAGGCAAAAACAATTTCCTAACTTTTCCTAAGGGGGAAGCATACTACAAGCATCCTATATGGGAAGCATGTTCATCATGACCTATAGTAGAGGCATGCATGGCTTAGGAAAAAAAATTCTCTTGCATTTTCCTAAGGGGGAAGCATGTTACAATCACTCCATAGAGGAGGCATGTTCAACGGAGGCATGTATGGCGTAGGCAATAAAAAAACCTCTCATGTATTTTCCTAAGGGGGGAAGCATGTTACAATCACTCTACAATGGAGGCATGTATGACGAAGGTAAATTTTTTCCTGTATTGTCCTAAGGGAACACGTATGCTACAATCACCCTATAGCGGAGGCATATACGACAGAGGCAAAACAAAAAAATCATGTATTTCTCCTAAGGGGGGAGCATTACACATGAGTTGCAAACAACCTATACGGGGGAGACATGTTCATCATCGCAAAAATATTTCTAAGTACAAGAGTGAATAGCTAACTTACCTAAAAAGAGAAGTTTAAAATAGAGAAAGCCTGACTCCTACCGATGCACGCGACAACTCCTTGATAGTCCGTGAAAGTAAGATTTGTAAGTAAAGCAAAGATTCAATTAGACCAAGGTATATGTAAAGCGTAAAAATGGCTAAGGCATTGTAGCATCTTGTAGTGCGGTGACGCGGTACCCGCGACCCCTACTTGCCCAACCCATCACGACACACGCCCAAGCCCCGCGGATGAAGCACGCACCCAGACGAAGCACAAAGCCTTAGCCCACCCTGGAACTCATCACCTCTTGTGCATGCACCCGCCCCTACGCAAGGCATGCTACCACTAAGGCTTAGTGGCGGCACGCACTCGACTAAGAATGAAGCAACCTGCGCTCTACCCTCATCACTTGGACACGCAAGTCACACCAAACCTTCTCCCACCACCAAGCCTCATGTTGCCACCAATAGGCTCAGTGGCGGCATGCACCTACCAAGACTTCAGTGCCTGCGTGCCCGCAGCAAGTATCCCTCCATCACACCCGTGCGAACCCCGCACACGTGAACACATCCATCTCACAAGCAAGAAACCACCTTGCATTGAACACATTCCCTTTTTGTGAAAGTCTCACATGCAGACCCAACATGATCCACCTCACTCTCTCCTCATGCGAACGAATAGCCCAGCTACCAGTCCCCCCGCAAGTTTGCTAGGCCACCATTGAAGGTCAATGGAGGCGTGTACCTGGCTTCAGGGGGCACTAAACCCGTCACTAGAAGCTCACCATCAACAACAACCCCACGCATAACTCCCTCCCCCCACACAAGCACCACCCACAATCTCGTCATTGAACCTTAGTGGCAGAAATTGCCTAGCGGTAAGGAGCAACCCGAGAAAAAGACCCTCTACCTGTGAACAGCCTCCCTCATGAACATGCTCCTAACCCGAGGATTACCTCCCTATGGCAGGAAGATTCAACAAAGTTTACAGCAGCAAAAATACTCAAAAAAAAAATTCAAAATATCGTTGGGTCCAATGGCGGGTGGAATTATGTAAGGAAGGCCAAGCTTGATTGGGGTGGGGTCTCTTCCACAGGCGGAATGGGGAAGCTTAGTGGAGGGTTGAGAGAGGGATCTTAGTGGCAGGTTAAGAGAGGAAGCTTAGTGGTGGGTATGCTTGGGTGTTGGCCAAGTGCTCGCTGTGGGGCTCATGCTTGTTTGGTGGGGAGGAGCTTTGGTGACGGGAAGTGAGCACGGGAGTGAGCGCAGGTCTTGCAAGTATGCTCAAAAAGGCTTAGTGGTGGCATGGTGCTTGGTGGCGGGCTGCTCCTTGTAAGCGTTGGAATCGCGTGGAGGATTGGGCAGTTGGCTTAGTGGCGGGCCAAGTGCCCATCCGCCACTGAGCAGTTGGTCTTGATGGTGAGGTGTTGAGTGCGGGAATGGACTCGCATGGGGGTAGAGTCGTTCCTTGGCGCGCTGGATGGGCCTCAATGGTGGCCAAGCATGCAGGTCAGCGTTATGTCTCACACATGAGGGTGTGCTCTTTGGTGCGACTTGCGTGTGCGGGGGTGCAAGAGCTTAGTGGTGGGGCTTGCTTGGCGTGATGAGGCTCATTGGCCTTGGGGGTAGTCGAGCATGGGTCCAATAAAAATTGAAGCATGGCGGTGACATAGAGCTAGAAGTGTCGGTGATTGCTTCATCCAGGCGCATGCTTTATCCGTGGGACTTGGGGATGCGCAGTGGTGAGTTAGGCAAGTGGGGGTCGCGGGTTCGACTCACCACATTACTGGATGATATAACGCCTTAGCCATCTTTATGTTTGACATATACCTTGGTCTAACCAAGTCTTTGTTTTACTTGCAGATCTTGCTTTCACGGACTATCAATGAGTTTTCACGTGCATCGATAGGAGTTGGGCTCTCTCTATTTTGGACATCTCTCTTTAAGGTAAGTGAGCTATTCACTCTTAGACTTAGAAAAAAAATTTCCCATGGTGAACATATTTCCCCCATCTAGGTTATTCACAACACATGTGTAATGCTTCCCCCTTAGGAAAAATACATGAAAATTTTTTTTTGCCTCCATCGTACGTGCCTATACTATGGAGTGATTGTAGCATGCATGTTCCCTTAGTACAATACATGAAAAAATTTGCCTTTGTCATACATGCCTCCGTTGTAGAGTGATTGTAACATGCTTCCCCCTTTAGGAAAATACATAAGAATTTTCTTTTTTGCCTATGTCATACATGACTCCATTGAACATTCATTCGGTATAGAGATTGTAAAATGCTTCCTCCCTTAGGAAAATGCATCAGAAAAATTTCTTTTTTACCTACGCGATGCATGCCTCCGTTGAACATGCATCCACTATAGAGTGATTGTAACATGTGCAAACCAGTAGGAAAATGCATTAGAAATATTTTTTTTCCTGCGCTATGCATGCTTCCGTTTAACATGCCTTCGCTATAGAGTGATTTATGATTTGTATGGATATTACTTGTAATATGCATTTCTTCTATTGTTCACACGTATGAGTTTGTCAAAGATTGAGCTTACTCTAGGTAAGGGTGAGCAATCTCCCCCGGTTCCACCTAAATCATGGTCTTCGATGAAGCCTACTGTTGACCTGATGGTTAACGAGATGTCAAAATCGATTGAGGGGGAGGTTAGTTCTAGAGTCTTGATGGAGGAAGAGAGTGATCAGGTTGACTTCCTCAGGCTTTAGCACGCGCTCTTCCTTGCGAATGCTCGTGGTAATTTTTTGATTCCCCCCATTGACTTCGGGAGTCATTACAAGCCGGGGGTTGGCTAGGAGGATTGGTGTGTGCACATACTTTTGGACTCTTAGTATGTCACCTTGGTGAGGAGAACCAGAGTTTTGAAAGCGGTGATGGCGTCCAAATTGTCTATTCAGTGTGACACCGCTGTAGTCCATACAATTGGTGATTACCGCACCCTCTTTGATGAGATGGGGCTCAAGATGCACAGGGTGATCGATTCTCTTGAGGATGGTTTGAAAAATTCTTACAAGCCTTCTTCTGACGGTAAACGCGGGAAGAGTGACAACTTTTCTGGTTAGATGAGTTATTTCTTCAAGGACTATGATTCAAATCTGAAGAAATCAGCAAGGTGTTTGCCCATGTATAAGAATAGGAAGGTGGAGCTGGCCACATTCCTTCCCATGTGGCTGTCTAGATGCATTTTCCCAAGAGTCGGGTGATGGTTTTTTACAACTATCATCTTTTGCCTAGTTAGTCTAACATTGTCCCCCTTAAATGTTGTAGGTACGCCGATGGAGATGGTGAGTAAGCGCGCACTCCCAATGGTAGCCATATTGGTGACGGGGCAGAGGATTGTGCTCGGGCCCCTATTCTTGGGCAATCTTTTCTACCTGCTTGATTGCTTCCACATTGATCTTAAGAGGTCCATGGGTAGGTATGAGGTCATGGCTTATGTGGACTGCTCATTCTTGCAAATGTTTGTATGGGAGCCATTTATGCACTACACTCTTTAGAAGGTTGATTGCAAGAAGTGGGAGCAGCCTTCTAAACCACCTCGTGCATGGTATTGGTGTGGGATCAAGATTCTTGTTCGAGTCAACTTTTCATGAGATATTGACGTGTACAGCTATTTCAGACCTTTTCATTATCTGGACAATTGCATCGATTACGCCCGTACAGTGTTTTAGGGATCAGTAGATAGGCATATTACGCTTAGCAGGGATGTCGAGCCTGGTTGGTCCTGTCTTGACAGGCTTTTAGTGGTGAAAATAACGCAATTCACTCTTCCCATGATGGTAGAGTTAGAGGATGGTCAGGATGGGAACTATTTCACGTCGACGTGATATCAGTGTAACCGGGTTTCCCGTCAGTTCGACTATGATTAGGGTACCGCCGGTCTTAACTTGGAACGGGTGTGGGGCAAAGAAGCTTTGACACTATGGATGAGTGACAAGGATTATGGGGGCTCTGCTCCTTTGTAAGCTACTCATCCCCCGTGCCTCTCGCATGCCTCGTCAAACAATAAAGCTCAAAGTATTTTGGCTGAGTCGGAAGTCGAGATGGATCATAAGCTTAGAACCTCCTCCAAAGGTGTTAGATGTACCAATGGTTTATAGGGGTGACATCACGTTAGGCCTTATTCCCAAGCCTAAGTCTGGGTGGTACATTCTGAGACAGGTCAAGGAGTCACTTTGGACATTGAGCTAGTGGAAGACTTGAGCGCGACACAGAAGAGAGGCACGTATAGAGGCCCTATTATAGACGAAGTCACCCCTACAGGTAAGAGTCAGAGGACCATACCATTCTCATCCAGACCAATCCTGCAACTGATGCTTCTCTAATATCTAAGCCTGCCGCCATGGAGATTGCCACGAGTGGGCTCACCAGTGCCTCTACACCGTCGCCTTCGACGGTATGTCCATTTTTATGAAGAATTATATTTTCTTATTTACCATTCACTGTGAACCTTTATGATGAACCAGATGGTTGATACTTGTATTTGTTTCAGCGTACCCTAGGGTGTTCAGGACATGTTAGTGGCAAGGATGACCTCCCATAATTAGTGCAACGAAGGAAAAGGGCAGTGCCAGCATTGGAAGGAACATCCTTAATTGGGTTAGTCCAAGACAAGAAGGTGAGGATGTTGGTATATTCATGTCTTCCTATCATTCTTCTTCTTTTTCTAACTAGTTCGCATAACATTGTTATTTGCCTTCTCCTTTTTGTCATAGGAGCATGGTCATGGCCTAATCGAGGAAGATCATCCCGTGGTAGAAATAATCGATGAGCACGTCCCAGGTTCTTCACAGAGTGTGGAGACATATCTCGAGGTGTGTGAGAATTTTTCCTGGTTCGTTTATGCCATGTTTACACATTTCCCCTTGGTCTAAGTTGAAACTGATGTTTCCATATGCAAGATTTCATAGCACCAATGCCAACGCAATTATCCCATTTTGAGAATGAACTAAGTGATTGGGATTCGTCTCCGTCTAGTGAGCAAGGGGCTTTTCCTACCATTGTTGTGGTAAAAAATCACATAGCGGATTCTGTGACTTCCCCTCTTGATATTATGTAGCTGGAAGTGGTGGAGGAGCCTCCTCTCGTGGAAGATTCGCGTGCGAGGGTAGAGGTAAAACTTTTTTTACATGCTTTGATAGCGTAGTCTAGCCCGTTTGTAAATGCCTTGCTAATATGAGTTTGTTTAGAACTTATGGAGACGTACTTCATATTGACCACATGTTGCATTTCGCCATGCAGGGGTCTATTGACGTGAATGAGCATGGGCTGATTACGGCAACAAGTGGGGTTCCTGTAGGTCAGAGGATGGAGGCGACAGTGTGGTAGCACGCTCCTTGGATGTAACTCTCGTGACTTCCAACTCAATTACTACTACTAAGGTAACAACCAATACAAGCTCCCATGGTGATACGATCGTGAGAGAGGAGCTCGAGCCTAGGGTAACGGCATGGCATCTCCACCCCGTCGAGTGTCTCTCGATGAGGATCCTCCCTTGGATGATATTGATCATGCTGCGACCCCTCTTCAGAACCTGAGTAGGGAGTGGTCAGACGGTGACAGATCCAGGAGTGACTGCATGAGCTATGAAGCATACAGTGCACACGAATTAAAGCTGGAGCTTTCTGGATAGATGGTTGAGTATCACTAGGTTTTAGTGGATGAGACGTTGATACCACATCTTCATAATTCTGTTAAAACTCATCCTGATTGTTAGCAGACTTAGACGCAGAGATCAACGAGCAGTGAATTACGAGTGGTTTTAGTGCTAAGTATGGTGTCTATCATATGCGTTCTTTAAGTAGAGGCGTGAAAGTCTATACATCTAACCAAGCGTGACGTTCATCACGTGTGTTCTTTAAGTAGTGGCGTGAAAGTCTATGCACGTCATCAAGCATGACCTTTATCATGGGTGTTTGTTAAGTAAAGGCGTAAAAGCCTACACAGCTCAGCAAGCATGACCTTCATCATGGGTATTCTCAAGTTGAAGCGTGAAAGCCTACGCATCTCAGCAATCATGACCTTTATCATGGGTGTTTTCAAGTAAAGGCGTGAAAGCCTACGCATCTCACAAAGCATGACCTTTATCATGGGTGTTCTCAAATGAAGGCGTGAAAGCCTATGCATCTCACTAAGTATGGCCTTTATCATGGTTGTCCTTAAGTAAAGGCATGAAAGCCTATGCGTCTCACCTAGCGTGACCTTTATCATGGGTATTTTCCAGTAAAGGTGTGAAAGCCTACACATCTCACCAAGTGTGACCTTTATCATGGGTGTTCTTGAATAAAGGCATTGGACCCCATTAAGTAGTAATGTTTTGTAGTACATCTTTAGAGTCATATTTATCTGAAGTTCCTCCGTTCATTCTGAGTTTTGAGTACAAAAGAGTTGGCCAACTGGCTTATATCACGCCTAGTTGCCTCGATTGTTATTGTTTCAAGAAATGACAAAATACATTCATGTACAAAAACAAAGAAATGACAGAGTGTCTATGCATAATACTTCTTCAAAAAGGTGAAATTGATAGGTAATAGTAACATGCGTCTTGTTTGTGACAATATCCACTATCAGCTAAAGATGCTATCTCATAGGGGCCTTCCCATTTTGATGTGAACTTTGGAGCATGTAAATCCCGCATGACATGGTCTGCCGTTTTCAGTCCTAGGTCACCTTCATGGAACACTTGTGGTCATACCCTTGCCTCATAGGTTTTGATCATTCTCTCCTGGTAAGCCTCAACACTTTCCTTATCTTTATCTTTCCTTTCATCCATGGCTTCCAGGTCCCCAAGACGAGTGGGGCATTCAACCCCTACTGAAGATGCTAGCTTAGCTGAAGGTACAATTATTTCTGCAGGTATGACCGCTTCACAACCATAAACCAACGCAAAGAGGGTCGCTTGTGTCAGAGACTGGTTCGCTGTTCTGTATGCCCATTGTAGATACCGTATTTTGTCCGGTCCAACACTTTAAAAATAAAAATTTTATTTTTTTGCCCATATACTAGTCTAAGACTATGTGTATGATTTGAAAAATAACCCAATGCCTAAAAAATAAGAAAATTTGTCCAAGGATAAAAAATAAAAAAAGGAACAAAAAGACTAAAATCAAAAAAGTGAAGCCTCAAGTATGCCTATAAATAGAGGGGAGGTCTTCACTTGAAATTGGAGATTTGGGAGAGTGAGGAAGAGAAGAGATTTTAGAGAGAGAAAGAGAGGTTTTGAGAAAATAGTGAAAAAGGGAAAGAATGAGAGTTCTCATTTCTATTCATCTTCCATCTTCTCATTTTCTTTTTATTAAGGTAGTTCAAATCTCTTACATTTTAACTTACAATATATTTTGTTCATTCTAATTAATCATCTCTCTTCTTCATACTCATGTATTTGATATTTCTTTGTTTCATTTTCTATATATAGGTTTGTTTGCTCATTCTTTATCATTTCTCCTACTTTTAATCTTGAGTTTTATTTTCATATTTGTTTATCTCTCTACAAGTTTGATGATGAGATTTTTTTATCATCAACTCAATCAATGAGAATGAGGATAACATTTTGAGGGGTGTAAAATTAAATCAATGTGAATCAACCATTTAATGGGTTGAAAGTGTACATTTGATGAAAAAGATCTCCTATGATAATTTTTCATACATAAAAATCATAAAATAGAGAGTAAAACCTCTATACAAGATTATGCAAATATTTAAGTTTTGATTTTTTTTTTATGTTCTTAAGGCTTTAATGCATTTCTGGGACCCTCTGTACAGATGTTTCACCTTTGGAACAATTGATCTTACTCCTACAATTGAAGAATATCAAGCCCTACTGAGCGTCCCGCTGCAAAGCACGGATAAATTTTATAATTATGAAAAAAGGCTCACATTGAAGAGAGCTTTATCCAAGCTCTTGGGTATTGTCCATGCATCTAAGATTGAGAAAATATTGAAAGTTAAAGGGGGGAATGAGTGTGTGCCGCTGGATTACCCCTTAGATCTCGCCCAAAATGTCTTAAACGAAGATAAGGGTATGGCTCTATATGCTCTGTGTATATATGACACCGTGTTGTTTTCAAAAAGTCAAGGTTATATGGATGATTAAGTGATAAAAATGTTCCTGCAAGTAGAACATTGTGTTAACCTTATTATCTCAATTCTAGCTGAGACTTTTCGTTCCTTAAATCACATACGAGCGCTTGGAAAATGGAAGTTTATCGGCTCTCCATCTCTTTTGTGTATTTGGATTCTTATCCATCTAAGATGTCCACCAGATTTCAAATGTCCTCAAGTTAAGTTTTTAAGTCCATGGATGAAGACGAGAATCCAGTTGCAGAATTTAGAATGGCCAAATGGAATCCGCAGTTTCCCACAAAAGGGATGTGGCTCTCACACCTATCAAAGTTAAAAGATGGGAATGTTATCTGGAAATCCCAATGGATGCCGTTGACATCGATGATCTACAAATGTGGTGACTATCAATGGGTCCCGCTTCCAGGACCATGGGGTTGTACTAGTTATGCTCCGTTAATGGTCCTTCATCAACTATACATGAGACAGTTTGTCCCTACCATGCACGCATTAAAGGACATTGAGATCAGTTATGATTCTCAAGATATTGAACAAAAATTACAGCAGTTAATTGGAGCTTGGAAAATAATGAGAAAAGTGCGAAATGAGAAGAATCACATGAATTGCACAAAGGAGTATGAAACGTGGCTTGAGAGCAGAGGCAAAGTAACTATTGCCTTACCAGTTGAGGATTTACAATCACACAAGTTACCAGAAGCTTATCAGGAGATTGTTAAAAATGAGGAGAAGGATGAGTTATATGAGGAGCGTCAAAAGTATTTAGCTCTCTTGGAAGAAAAATAGACGTCTAACAGTCGAGACGAGTTTGTCTGGCCAGCACAGGAGCGAAGTGGAAAAACAACTCAGAGAATTGAGAAACAAAATTGAGGATCAAGAATATCTGAAGCGGAAGAACTTAGAGTTGGAAATTAACACTCACAAACTAAACAACAAAATCAGAAGGATGGCAGAGGACAATGAGAATTTACGAGTGGTAATCTATGAACAAGAGGATCGAATCATGTAGCTAGAAAGGAAAAATAAGCTTGTACAATAGGTTTTAGAAGAGATTAAAGGGGCTGTCGATAAGAAGAATGCGTACATCCTTGAGTTAGAAAAATAATATGACTCATTATGAAGAATCGCTGATAATTTACAAGTTGATTTAGAGAATCAAAAAGTTAGGATGGCTAAGTCACCAAATGATAGTGAAGAACTATTGAAACTCATTGCAAGCCTTAAGCACCAAGTTAGAGCGTATCAGAACGTGGCAGAGAAAGTGGCAAGAAATAATGAAGCTAATGTCGACGCACTGAGATATGATTAACAATTACTGCAACGAGAGCACAACTTGATTCGACAACGATCAGGGCAAGCTATAGAATGGATTAAAGGCGTGGCTGTGAGAGAAAGCAATTTGGCGGAACAAGCATCATTTTTGAAAAAAAAATGTTTTGCCCATCCATCCTAATGGGGAAAACTTGTCTAAGTTCTTGGAAGAAATCAACAGAGATTTGGGTCATTTTGTATAAACTCATATTGTGGAATAGTGTAGTTTGACTTCTACATACTCAAATGTAGTGGATGGCTCTACTATTTTGAATGAAATTGAGTACTTTTCGACTTTCACTTTGCGCAATATCATTTCTCATGCGAAAATTCCCTTTCATTATTATTATTGTTATTATTAATTCTTCTTCATTAGCAAAATCTACCGTCTCATTATCTTATTCTTTTTTAAGAAGAAAACTTTTCAAAGATAGCCCGTCAACTCTGACATCTTTATAGAATGTGAGCTCAAGTTAGGGTCATGGATGAACAAGAAAGAGAGCAATCACGAGAGGAAATGAAAGAAGAAATTAGGGAGATGAAAGAGCAAATGGCAAGAGTCTGGGAACTCCTCGTTGCGAGTAAGAGGAAAAGCCTGTCTTGAAAATACGCAAGGGGCTCAATAATCACAAAATCAACTGCCAAACGATACTCCACCTTACCCTCCTGGGTTCACTCCGACCTGTCAACGTCATGAGACCGACCACTTTTAGCATGCTTCACCACCAGTAAATATCCAGCACTATCCATTTCCAAGTGTCCAAGAAATGATGTAGACAAGGAAAACTAGGTACAACCCATCCACAATGGCACATGGCCACAACCAAGCTTTCACCCCACAAGGCGAACTCGCTAATGAGCCAATCATCATACCCGATGTTGATAACCCAAAGGGGCAGAGGCCTGTTACTAAACCAAGCGAAGACCCACTGTTGAAAGATAAGTTGGACTTTTTAGAGGAAAGACTGCGTGCGATTGAAGGGTCAGATGTATATGGCACCATTGATACCACCCAATTATATTTGGTCCCAGATGTTACCATCCCACACAAATTCAAACCACCTGAGTTTGAAAAATATGATGGTAGTACATGTCCAAGAAGCCACCTTATTATGTACTGCAGAAAGATGGTTGTTTGTGCAAATAATGATAAGCTGTTGATTCATTTCTATCAAGATAGCTTGATAGGGGTTGCATCTCGCTGGTATATCAAATTGGATAACAAACATATTCAGAGGTGGAAATATTTAGCTGATGCTTTCTTAAGACAATACAAGTACAATATAGACATGGCTCCTGATCGTCTGGATCTACAAAGGATGGAGAAAAAGACTACTAAAGGCTTTAAAGAATATGCGCAAAGGTGGAGGGAATTAGCTGCTCAAGTACACACCCTTGTCAGAAAAGGAGATGGCTACATTGTTTATCAACACCTTGAGATCTCCATTTTATGATAGGATGATTGGAAATGCTTCAAACAACTTCTCTGACATTATAGTGATTGGTGAAAGGATTGAATATGGGATAAAGAATGGAATAATTTTGGAAGTCGTATCTGATACATCATCCGTAAAAAATGGGCCGTCGTTGAAGCGAAAAGAAGGGGACGTACAAACAATCAATTTTGGGTACCCATCACAAGCTACTAATTCGAGGCTGAGATTTCCAAAGTATAATGAGGGGCCCAAATCTGTGACATCATATGTGGCAAATACCTCACAAATTACGTACAATTATCACTCTCAACAATCAGCATTTCAAA
Organism: Datisca glomerata; assembly: GCA_003255025.1. Classification (NCBI taxonomy): domain Eukaryota; kingdom Viridiplantae; phylum Streptophyta; class Magnoliopsida; order Cucurbitales; family Datiscaceae; genus Datisca; species Datisca glomerata. The sequence goes on from QANY01002415.1 coordinate 493,095, forward strand.
ACAACCCGAGACCAGGTTTCAGACCACTGACTCACCATCCAAATGTTGGTCAGCCTGATCAGCCTCTGAGGGGAAATAGAAATAATCAACATTTTATCCAATATGATCCAATCCCCATGTCATATACAGAACTCTTACCTCAATTAATACGGAATAATCAATTGGTGCCAATTCCTTGTGAACCTCTACAACCACAATACCCAAGGTGGTATGATCCGACTGCTCGCTGTGATTATCATGGTGGGGTAGTGGGACATTCGATTGAGAATTACACCGCATTAAAAGGTAGAGTACAAGCACTGATCAAAGCTGGATGGTTGAATTTCAAAAAGGCTAATGGGAATCCAGATATCGATTCCAACCCTCTATCAAATCGTGGGAATCCTACCGTAAATGCAATTGAGGAATATTTTTCATATGGAAAGAGGGACGTGGAAGATGTGAGCACGTCAATGGAAACACTTCTCGATCTTCTTTCTAGAGCAGGGTACACCTACCCAACACGCTCAGAGGATGAGGGCGTTTCTAGGAAGCATATACATGACTTCCATTGTTTGTTTCATAAGAATGTGACGGGGCATACAATTGAGGAATGTGTTGATTTTAAAATGGAAGTGAAAAAGTTGTTGGATGCAAAGATACTTACAATAAGTCATAAAGGAGAAAGGGAATACCCGGAAGATGACTCTTTAGACCTCATGATAACTAAAGAATCATCTGAAGTTAATGTTGAAATGTCGTCCTATATCCCAAAACCTCTAACTAAAGAATCATCTGAAGTTAATGTTGAAATGTCGTACTATATCCCAAAACCTCTCACAATACATTACGAGGAAAAGTCAACTCACACCACTACGTTTTATGCTTTGATGCTTATCACCATTCAAATACCGGGTGCGTTTGCTTACAAAGATTCAAGAGCAGTACCAAGGACGTACGGACATGAGGTCATTATAAGCGGCAATGACAAAACTCAAGAGCTAAATCTGTCTGACCTCGATCTCCCCATAACAAATATTTCAGGAGTAGGTGGGATGACGAGGAGTAGCAGATGCTACACGCCAAAAGTTTTTATTTGAAGGGTGAATGATATGGCGACATTAGTCAACTTTCAAAAAAATCATCAAAAAATTTTCTCACAAATGTTTTTAATGATGTATAGCACGCATGCACTCAAAATCACTACTTTGCATTTATATTCAATAATTACAATGCATAGACATGCATCATATTGATCTGTTTTGATGCGGTTCAAGTGCATGAATCATTTAAAGATATTCTTTCGAAATCTATACATGACTTTCCAACATTTAGAGTATGCATTAGTCTAGCTCTTGCACCATATGAAACTTGTAAATATCAGATCAAGTATCATTTCAACATCTTTAGTTAAATCGAACCTGAATCGAGTCGAGGTCAAAGCCTGTGTCTATCCAAGTCCGTTTCCTTTCAAATATTTCGGTTAAATCGAACCTGACTTTGTCGTGATTGAAGCCCGGTGTCAGCGCTTGGTCCATTTCAATTAATATGGTTAAATCGAACCCGCATCGATTCGAGGTTGAAGCCTGCATCTATCCAGTTCCACGCCCTTCCTTTATCTATGGTTAAATCGAACCCGCATCGAGGCGAGGTCGAAGCCTGCCTATATTCAGGTCTACGTCATTTCTTTATCTTTGGTTAAATCGAACCCGACTTTGTCACGATCGAAGCCCGGTGTCAGCTCTTGGTCTGTTTCAATTAATATGATTAAATCGAACCTGAATCGAGTCGAGGTGGAAGCCTGCTCCTATCCAGGTCCGCGTCCTTTCTTTATCTTAGGTTAAATCGAACCTGCATCGAGTCGAGGTCGAAGCATGCCTATATTCAGGTCTACGTCGTTTCTTTATCTTTGGTTAAAGCGAACACCGACTTTGTCGCGGTTGAAGCCCAGTGTCAGTGCCTAGTCCATTTCAATTAATATGGTTAAATCGAACCCGCATCGAGCCGAGGTCGAAGCCTGCGTCTATCCAGGTCCACGGTTTTCATTTATCTTAGGTTAAATCGAACCCGACTTTGTCGCAGTCGAAGCCCGATGTCAGCGCCTAATCCGTTTCAATTTATAGGGTTAAATCAAACCCGAATTGAGTCGAGGTCGAAGCCTGTGTCTATCTAGGTTCATTTCATAGAACCCAAATAAGTCGAGGTTTCTATTTCCTTTATCTATATAGTTTTTCTCGATCAAAATACTTATCTACACCTTTGTACATCTTCTAAGTTTAGAAGCGTGAACAAAGGAGGACAATTGTAGATACCGTGTTTTGTCTGGTCCAATACTTTAAAAATACAAATTTTACTTTTTTACCCATATACTAGTCTAAGACTATGTGTATGACTTGAAAAATAGCCCAATGCCTAAAAAATAAGAAAATTTGTCCAATGACTAATAATAATAAAAAGGAACAAAAAGACTAAAATAAAAAAGTGAAGCTCTAAGTTTGCTTATAAATAGAGGAGGGGTCTTCACTTGAAAGGGGAGATTTGGGAGAGTGAGGAAGAGAAGAGATTTTGAGAGAAATAGAGGTTTTGAGAAAATAGTGAAAAATGGAAAGAATGAGATTTTTCATTTTTATTCATTTTCCATCTTCTCATTTTTTTATTAAGGTAGTTCAAATCTCTTACATTTTAGCTTACAATATATTTTATTCATTCTAATTAATCATCTCTCTTCTTCATACTCATGTATTTGATATTTTTTTATTTCATTTTCCATATATATGTTTGTTTGCTCATTCTTTATCATTTCTCCTACTTTTAATCTTAAGTTTTATTTTCATATATTGTTTATCTCTCTACAAGTTTAATGATGAGATTTTTTTGTCATCAACTCAATCAATGAGAATGAGGATAAAATTTTGAGGGGTGTAAAATTAACTCAATGTGAATCAACCATTTAATGGGTTGAAAGTGTACATTTGATGAAAAGAACTCCTATGATAATTTCTCATACATAAAATTAATAAAATAGAGAGTAAAACCTCTATACAAGATTATGCAAATATTTAAGCTTTGATTTTTTTATGTTCTTACAAATCTTCTCTCCTTTTCTTTTTTAATTTTTGACCATCATTTTTGTGACATATGTTTGAACTAATTAGCATCCATGATCATTCATAGTAAAAAGAAGAAAGGAAAAATGGTAATTAGAGAACTAAGTGGTCCAGAATAAAAAAATGGTATATTTATATCCCAAACAAAAATTATTTTATTTTGAAAGTTTTATGGATTTTCTTTAGTGACACTTGTTTAAATTAGTTACCATCCATGATCATTCCTAGCAATGAAGGAAGAAAGGAAAAATGGTAATTAGTGAACTAAGTACTCCAAAAATAAAAAATGGTATATTTATATCCCAAACAAAATTATTTATTTATTTTTTAGTGACCCTTGTTTAAATTAATTACCATTCAAGATCATTCTTTTGCTATTTGATTAGCATTTTGGGTGAAGAAATAAAAAATGGTAATTAATAGACCATGGAGTAAAAAAAGTATGTTCATGCTAATCATATGAAATTAAGCATTTTTTTCATATATTAATTTATTTTACACATAAACATTTAATATCAAGTTATTTACTAAACAATTATATATATGTAAAAATTAAAAATTAAAAAAAAAGACAGAGGGTGATGTCATCCTCTGTCACCTAACAGAGGGTGACATCACTCTCTGTAAAAAAAAATACTTTTTTTGTTTATATTTTTTTGTTTATTTGTTTCTTTATGTGTTTATTTTTTTTATTTTTTAATAGATATTATTAGTTTGTTGTAATTTGTTTTTAATTATTTCACGTCTTGTTTTATTATTTTCACCCTGCATATTTTTTTTAAAATTTTTCATACATATTTATCATCGCTAACATTCATTTCCATTATTCTTTTTTTATTTATAGTTGTTATCTATTCTTATTTATTTATATATTATTTTCATATGTCACGGTTGTATGTGATTATTATTTTATTTTTTATCATCAAAATTGACGCTCGTAAATTAAAACCATAACAATTTGATTTCAATTTTGTAAATTTCTTTATTTAGTTTTTACTAAAAAAATCCGATGACGGACTTTAGAATTTTGAGATACCAAATTTCTCGAACTACTGAGGTGAGAAGTTATTTGTAGGATACCGAGAGTAACTCCAATAACGTTTTGATAAAAAACAATAATTTTTCAATGGTCTTCATACCACCCATTGAAGGTAATTTATTTGCTCATTTTTATGATGCAAAATGTACCAATGGGACATTCAAAATTGAATTTTTATAACATTATTTTTAGAAAAAAATAATTTGGATAGTATTTGATCAAATTTGGTAACCATTTTTCATAATGGGCGGTGTGGGGTGCTAATACCTTCCTCACACGCAAATGACTCACAAACCAACTTTAAATTTTCACAGACCAAAATATTTGATTTTAAATTTCGGTGACCAATTATGCCTTAAAATGATTGGTGGCGACTCCGAATTTTTTTCTCAAAAAATGATTTTTCAATCGCCGCACCGCGTCGCATGCACGTTGCAACACCCATAATTCCAAATAAAGTAACTCATGCCATGTGGTTTGGGCATCATGAACCATACGACTAAGTATTCTCAGCAATGTCATATATTAGTTTCTTCAGCTTGACCATTCCCCTTGGGATAATAGGGAGTGGACTTGTCATGGTGGATGTCATATGCCTCCAATAGTTCGACAATTATCTTGCTCGTGAACACCATCCCATTGTCCGAAATAATTCTCCTTGGTAGCCTGAAGCGACATGTGTTTTCCTTGATGAAATTATATACTTGTTCATATGTCCCCTTCTTAAGAGCTATTACTTCAGCCCACTTAGTATAGCAATCTGTAGCAATAAGGATCCATATGTAACCCTTTGACTCGGGTGAGATACGTCTGCTAAAGTCTAGAGTCCATGTATTGAATGACCAAGGGACCTCTATTGGGTGCAAGGACACAACTGGGGCATGTATAATGTTCCCTAAGACTTGGCAGGCATGGCATTTTCGTGCGTAGTCTAACGTATCAGCTTCCATGGTGGGCCAGTAGTATCAAATCCTGAGTAACTCCTCGTATAACCTCCTACATCTATGATGTTCATCGCATGCCCCTTTCTGCACTTCCTCCATGACGGTTCTTTGATCCTCTATGTCCAAACACCTAAGGCGGTAGCCATCCATACTAACCCTGCATAATTCTCCATTGAGCAAAAAGAAACGAGAATTTATTTCTTAATGATGGAGGCGTCTACTGCGTTGGACGGGAGGGTGCCATCATTCAAATATGAGACATAGGGTTGTCGCTAATCTGATGTAACTTCCACCAAATGAACTTCCTCGGGATCAAGGATCAATTGGCACTTAATACAAACTCTTTTGCATAGTCGTGGCCTCTACGGTCATGTTTTTTACCAATAGAAACCCATCATTTGGAGACGATGGTGTAATAGCGGTCCTTCCTTGGCACAATATTCCTTATGTAAACGCTTGAAATGGGCATGGCCTTCCTCCAAACTCACACACATGAAAGTACTCCATCAGCCCCATGTAGAAGAAAACTCGACTCAAATTAATAAAGTTTCTCAACTCCTTGTTCATAGCAGCTTCCCCTTGTAACAATTGTGCTTTGATATTGCATCTCTAATCCTGGGATGGTGGCTCAGTGTTACCCTCAACTACTGTGCTTGTGGCCTTAACGACAACCTCAATCATTGGAATTGGGTTAGTGAGAGGGAGCTTGGTGGCTCGAGGTTCTAAGGCATCAGCATGACAATTGTTGGATCTGAGGGTGTGCTAAAAAACAACATCATTGAATGTGGAAACAAGCTTCTGAATCTCAAGGCGGTATTGTGCAAGAGCAGGCTCCTTCATGGCAAAGTCTCATCTAACCTGGTCGATGATCATATTGGAATCCCCTTTGACTTTGATGGTGGTATCATCCTTATATTTTGCATATCGAAGTCCTAATATGAGAGCTTCATATTCCACCCCATTATTTGTACATGGAAATGTCAACTTGTATTAGAATAAATGTTACCCAATGGATCCTCCAAGACAAGTCCTGCTCCACCGCTGGAATGAATTGATGATCCCTCAAATGTCAAAGCCCACGGTGGGTCCTCACAATTGTTAACTTCATGTAGATCCCCAGGTATGGTCTCGTCTAAAGGTTCTGGCATATCGCTCAGGAACTGGGCCAATAAACCAGCCAATGCTTGACTCCTCTACGCCTTTGACGTGAGAGGTGTAATGTCAAACTCACTAAACAACTGGGTCCATCAGGTAAGTCTCTCGTTCAATGCAGGCCTAGTTAAAAGAAAGTAAATAGAATTGGACTTACTCATTAAATGAATTCGGTTACCCATCATTTAGTTTCAGAATTTCTGCGTGGCAAATATAAGTGCTAGGCAGTGCTTTTCACAAGGTGTATATATGAGCTTGGCACCCCTTGGAACTCTACTCAAGTAATACACTAGGCACTGTGCCTGCTCCCTTTCTTATGCCAATAAAGCTCTAATGGACTCGGAGGTTGAGGTGATGTAAAGTAGCATTGGCAAGTCACTACGTTGTGGCACCATGGTGGCCGGTTCGAGGAGAACATCCTTTATGGTGGCATACATTCGTTGGTGCTCCTATGTCCATGAGAAGGTGCAATCTACCTTCAAGAGTGGTTGTATATCACTGATAGACTCAACTAAGTTGGGTATGAACCTACAAACGTAGGATACCTTCCCCAAGAATGCCTTCAACTCTTTCACGGATCGTAGTGGGGGCATGTTCCTGATAGCCTTCACCTTGGATTGATCAATGTCTATACCTTGCTTATGCACACAAAAGCCTAGGAACTTACCCCATGAAATACCAAAGGCACACTTCAATGGGTTCATCTTAAGCATGTACGCCCTGAACGTTTCAAAGACATTCCTCAAATGCTTCAAGTGTGAACTTTCACTGTAGGACTTAACCACTAGATCATCCACATAGTCCTCAATGTAATCATGGATCATGTCATGAAAAATCATTTTCATAGCCCGCTAGAAAGTAGCTCATGCATTCTTCAACCCAAAAGACATCACCATATAGTAAAAGTTTCCAAAGGGTGTTCTGAAGGCGGTCTAAACCCGTCCATGAAAGAGAACATCTCATGCTCCGCCGTATCATCAACCAAGGTGTCTACGTTAGGTGGAAGGAAGTCATCTCTGGAGCACGCCTTGTTTAAGTCTCTAAAATCAACACAACGATGAATTTGGCCATTTTTCTTCTTCATTGGAACAATGTTCGCCAACCATATAGGGTGTTTGATTGGCTTGATAAATTATGCTTCTATGAGTTTTGAAATATATTACTTTAACTGGAGCCCCACCTTAGGGCAAAAATGGTGATGGTGCTGCACAACAGGTGTGCATCGCTTGAAAACCCCTAGCTTATCTGTAACTAGAGTAGGATCCAACCCCGGCATTTCAGAGTATGACCACGCAAAGACATTCGCAAACTCATTCATAAGCGATATCAAGTCATATCGTTGCTTACTCTCCAAATCCTTTTCTAGGAACATCGATCTCTTCGTGCTCTTATCCCCAATGTTGACTTCCACGAGCTCCTCCTGTGGTGGCGACGGGTTGGTATGTAGAGGTGTTTCAGGCGGTTCACAGTTCATCATATAGATCCCTTGCATAAGTCATTGTGAGCTGGAAAATGCCTCCTCTGTCATCACATCCTCATCAATTCCAACATCTGGAGTCACCAACTCCCTTGCATAAGCGGTATGCTCTCTTCCCATTTGGCAAAGTCATGTGAGTCACCAACTCTATTCCTGACGTACGTGTTTCCTTTCCTTTCCTAACTTCCCACTTCCGCAAAGTGGTAGCAGTCATCCTCCTAAGTGCAGTGGCACTACTGTTGCAAGTTCAATGAAGAGCGTTGCCTCTATCAAGTGAGCTTCAGTTTCGTCAAATGGTGCCTTAGTAGTGGCCACCGTAATGTTCTTGCCACCCCACATTGACTTCAAGCATTGGTGCAGGGTTTAAGGTATACACTAACGGTCGTGGATCCATGTCCCCCCCCAAGAGTATGTGGTAGACTGCGTTGTACTCAATCACATGAAAACAATTGGTGGTTCTACTCGATCCAACCTGAAGCTCCACATTGACATATCCCATCATCTTGACACTTGATGATGAGAATCAAGTTACAACAATCGATTGCCTTATAAGCCTCTTCTATGGAATACCTGCTGCCCAGAAGGTGGCATAAGACATGACATTCACTCCCGATCTGCTATCCAATAGAGCACGCCTTACTCACACCTGGTTAACTGTTGCCTCCACATAAAGCGGTCAGTTGTGTCACATCCTGTTAACTTGAGGGTGGTAGCGAGATGTGGTGGGTCTCCAATGGTCGTCATGATTTCCGTTCCTCTCAGGTTGTCATGGTTTACGGACTGAAGCACTCATCCTCTTGGACGCTTCTATCATGCGGGCAAAGGTGACAATCCCCAAGTTCTCAAGGTAAACCTTATAGTCATCCAGTATCCCTCGAATGCACATCATCACAAGGGCTTCCTCCTTACAATCCTATTGGCAATCCATAACCTTCTTCTTAAACTACTGAACATATGACACCAAGTCCTCACTAGTCTTTTGCCTCTCTCGATTTAGTATGCTAGTCTTCTCCTCTATGATAAAGAACTTCTCCAAGAAGGTTGACACCATCTGCGTCCGCGTCAAGATTGATTCAGGTGCCAAACTCGCATACCAAGTGTAGGCGCGCTCTGTCAAAGACTTAGAGAATCCCCTCAAACGCATGAACTCATCATAACCACAAGGTCTCATATCATCAATGAAGCATATCACATGCTCTTTAGCACACACATTCCTACCATTGTACTTTCAGAACTTTGGAGGAACATAATTTGCCCTGGGTACAGTCTCAAAGCTTTGTCGACCGAGTATGGTGGTCAACAGTCAACAACGGACTCATTCAGTGATGCTCTTACTCTCTCCTTTTGGAGCACCTTTTAGAGAGCTTCATGGGTGATGAAGTGACCACTTCCGATATGGGTGTTGTGTGGGCCTGGGGTGAAGTTGGTATGAGCCATTGTAGTAGTCAGGATAGTGAATTTGTCCATGGGTGTTGTTGTAACATTGACTTGTGCAAGGTTATAAGTGTTGTCTTGGGCATGTGGTTGAGCATTGTTCTAAGTGAACGCTTGTGGTTGAGCACCTATAGCAGAGGATGGCTTGGCACCTATGAGAGATATCAGTTGCATGACTACGGTGGAGGTTGGTTGTGCACCCAAGGCGGAGGATGGCTGTGCACCCATCGCCCATGGTGGAGGTCGGTGGAATGCCTATGATGGAGGTGGTCGGCTGTGCACCTAGGGTGGGAACTTACTGCACGCCCATGGTGAGGATCAGCAGCGTCGCACCTATGGTGGACGCCTGCTGCACGGCCAAGGTAGAGTTTGGCGGAGGGTGTTGGGGCGTGGTAGTACTATGTAGGCGTTTAGTGTATCAATGATCTTCCTCATCTCAACGTTAGAAGCTTGGAGCTCCCAGATAGCTTTGGCCTATTCTTGCACTTGTGCAGCTACGCTGGGTTGTATCCCCCAAGAAGTGTTCTCCTCCTTTTGTCCATGCTCATCATTGAGTATGGGTCCATCTCCCTCCGATGCGATAGAGCTATTCTTTCCTTTGCACGTCCAGTCATAATGGTCTTTTGCTAGAATGACAAACCACTCCCCAGTGGAGTCGTTAAATGTAGATGCAAGGTGTGACATGCGTGAGTACAGGAGTAGTCTAATCCTAGCTAGTGACCAGTAACAACGCCTGAGAATGCCGGAGAGGACGTCAGAAAGTGAAGGGGGATCACTCTAAACGCTAAAGTGTGGTGAAAAAATGTTTTCTCTTTCTCTAGTAATGGGAGCTTCTCTCTTTAGAAGTGGGAGCTTCTTGCTCTAAGGTTTTTCATCCTTCCAAAATGAAGGAGAAGCCCTCTTTTTATAAGTGACCAAAAGGAGGGGGAACCATTGGAACTAATCATCCATTGATTAGTTGCAAGCTTGCTAATCAAAACCTACTACCTCAACTGATTAATCATGTTTAGGCTGGTAAGAGGAGGATTTCACATGTGCCAATCGGATGGCGTCATGTAGGTCTTTGTGTAGTGAGCATGATCTAGGGAGAATATGCCTAGCCGGTGGGACTCAGCGGTAGTATTTCAGCCAACGCCTCCCCTCAAGGGATCTCTTAGAACCAAACCCCCTCCCCAAGGTAGGAGGGTAGCACACCCTCAATGTCTAGAGTGGTCATACTGAAGAGGTATATCCCCTCTGATACAACGTAGCCTCCCCCCTAATCCTACCGGTCCACAGCCTCCCGAGCATTCCTAAACAACCATACGCCCACCCAAGCCTTTGTCACTTGACTTGGGTTTGTCATGTGATGACTTGTTGTGATAGCGTAATGGTACGTCTTTTCTAAAGCGCGTCATCGTCGTCTCCGAGTTACATTACTGAGGGTGATCTAGGCACCTCTATAGTGCACCCGTAGGGTGACAATCCATGGTCTTGCCAAGGGGGTGACATCCATGAGTGTATCTCAGGGGAGGCACCCATGGGCGTACCTTGGTGGCGACACACATGGGTGCGCCTTGATGGCAATACCCATGGGTGTACCTCAGGGATGACACCCGTGGGTGTACCCCGGAGACGACACCTATAGGTGTGCCTCGATGGCGGCACCCATGGGTACACCTCAATGGTGACACTCTGTGGTACGTCTCAGTGGCGACACTCCTAGGTGCACCGCAGGAGCTGCGTTTCGTAGGGAGTCAACGTTGAAGTTGTCACCTCTCATGTACACATTCATCTATATAATAAATTAAGTCTAATTCATTATGCATGTTATCTTTTACATATCATATAAATTTCTAATGTGAATTTTACTTTACATACCATATTTTTCCAAGGAGTTTTTCATTCATATGATATGTTAAGCCAAACAACATTAAAAAATGTTAATAAAATAAAGGAGAATAAAAATCTTAACACAAACATAAAAACTATGTCTTTACTGGTCTATTATCTTTGGTATTTCTCCATAGATAACCAGCACCTAATAAAGAACCAGAAAAACTGAAAGGGAAATCAAAATACCCATAAAGCTGAAGAGAAATTAGAAGTTATTGCCCGATAGCAGATTATATCTTGATAGAAAACTAACTTGAATAACCAATTTTAGCAAGAAAATGGTGAGAGAGAATCTAACCTAAAAAATAGCAATACAGAAAGATGAATTAGAGACATTGCATAAAAATTAATTAAGAAAAAAGAAAATCCATTTTTCCATTTTAGAGGTGTTCAATTAGGTACACAAAGAAGATGGGGAGATCATTGGAGTCATGAAGAGAGATTCAATCTTATAATTGCAATGTGTTGACTTGGATTTTCAAATTTAGAGTTACAAAAGAAAGAAGAAGATTTTTTTTTGATCGAACAAGATTTAGGAATTATATTGATCACAAGAAAACATAAATGAGGGCCTAAATCAACAATTCAAGAGGAAGATATCTTGAATTGTTGTCTTTTCCTCTTCTCCATATATATTCTTTGTTAATATAATTTATTAATAATGATTTTAAATTGTAACTGCAATATTGAAAATTAGATTTGTTATAACAAAAGGAATTTTGCAATTTTTTATCTGAGAATGTAATTACATTATCATTAGAATTCAGAACAAAATTTAAATATAACCTTTTCTTTATTATCATTAAAGCAAAGAAAAACCAATAGGCATGGATTACCATTTTAATGATACGTTTAGATGTAAATTTAATATTTAAATTAAATATGGCAAATTCCCTTCATGTTTTACTTATACCTTGTGATATAAATTAATTAAAACTAATACTTTAATAGTAAGATTACATATTTTCAGAAAATATTAAATGTGACTGCTTATTTTACTAAAAATATTTACAGAAATCTTAAGTAGTACACTGAGTTTTTCGTTAATAATATTTTCTATTATTCTTAATTTAATTAATGTATAATAATTAATATCTAAATAATGATAAATTGAATGATTAGCTTACAGAGTTTCTAATATATTTTAAAATAATTACATAAATAATTGTTGCAATCTACATAAATATTAATAAGATATGGGTTTCCTAGTTTTTATTTTTTGTTACCATTAATAGTCTAAAAACAATTTTAAATATAATTTTCGTAAGTGTAACAAATTAGTAGTTACTAATAAAAACAATTCGGTCAGAGTTTGATAATCAATAATAAAAGATTTTCAAATATTAATGAAACTAATTAGAAATAGAAAATATATGAATATTAGAATTTAAAAGTAAAAGAGATCTTCAAAATGTACTCCCATTGATCGGCATTTTTGTCTCTATTATAATAAGAAATGCATATAAATTTTGAATATCAACTGATGTAGTTGATGTACCTAGAACATAAAAAAAAATTATGAGAACAAATTTATATGACCAGAATTATTTATTACAATACATACATGCTCATAGAACACATAAATCATACCATTATTTATCTCTCACAAAATCAAACGAAAGATAAACATGAAGAAATTACAAATGAGTGCATTTTACAAATTTAGATATTGACTCTTTGGTCAGGTTTATTTGAATTTTGATGGTTTAGATTTAAATCTTGTTGAAGAAATAAATATGAAAGATTGAGTTTACATTGAATAAAATTTTGACAAAAAATGCTATTTTATTACATAAAGTTGTAAAATAAAATAAGATTTATACGCATCTTTATGTAATTTCAAACGGATAAATTACTAATAACAGATTTGGCCAAGAAAATGGTGGATAATAAAGTTAGAATTCTTTTTACTTAGACAAAATTTACATTTTAAATATAATTATACCTACAACTATAAATAGTCATAATATTTCAAATTCAATTAAATTAAATTATTTCTACTATTTATTTTATTTACTAGTTACTCTTTTTTAACTTTGTAGTTGTCTCACGTTCTCTCTAATGTGTCCTGTACGATATTGTATGAACACTGCTTCAAATGGACATATCTCGTCCCATCCCGTTATCATTATATATGCACTTAAAATTTTAAGTTTCATTTTACCTTTTTATCGTTTAACCCTTAACTCTTATAAATTTTAACTCTTAACCCTTTTAAATTTAAACTATTTTAATTTTAAATTTTCTTTGCAGATTTTATAAACTGGCCCAATTAGCTAGCCCAAATGTGGCATGTCGAGTCATCTCATCCCGAATGGTGAACCGTCTCATCTCGTGCCGCATGGTTTGAGTACTTCACAATGGGATGAGGCAAAAAAATTAACAAATTAGAAACTGTATTCACCGTAATAAACACCAACTATATGTTTTTATGATAGATTTTATCTTGATTAATAACTAAATTAAATGACTTTTAAATTTTAAATTATTAAAAGATATTTGTCACATTTTTCTTTAAGATAAATTCAAACTTTTCCATTATGTGAAAAACTAACTGATTGAGTTTTTTTATATATTGCCAAAATTAACCCAATTATGGATTTAGTAAATATTTGACTATGACAATGTGATATTTAGTTATGACAATTAAAATTTTTGAATTAACAGAAATATTTACTGTTAATTCAAAAATGTAAGTACTTTAGTACATTTCTGTAAATACTTAATATTAAGATTACGTATTTTTAAAATACTAAATATAAATACTTATTTCACTCGAAATATTTACAGAAATATTAAGTAATACACTAAGTATTTTGTTAATAATCTTTCTATTATTTTTAGTTTAATTTATGTGAACAAGTATTGATAATGATAAATTGATTGACTAGCTTAAGAAAAAATTATTACATATATCACAAAAATAATTACGTAAATAAATCTTGTAATCTACATAAAAGTTAATAATATATGGTTTCCTAGTTTTTATTTTTTTATCATTAGTAGTCTAAAAATTATTTTAAATATAATTTGCATAAGTTTAATAAATTAATAGTCACTAATAAAGTAAAAAATTTGGAACAAATGGATCATGGCACGCGCAGTTCAGTTTTTAGAGGCTATAACTTTTGACTCGGGTTGACTCACGAGACCTATAAGATATCAAATCAAAACTCGTTCAGAGGTCTACGCGTGTAACAGGGATTACCCATTACATCCCAGCTATAGGTCCAATAATGTTGTTTTAAGTACTTTCAGAGGCGCGGAAGATATTTTATCGTAATTTTGGTTATTTTTGTAATTTTCCCTTTCTTTTATTTTTAGGGTTTTTAGGATCAGTTTAAATAGGTATATTTTAGGGTTTATGCAGCAGTTTATGATAATTGTTTAAGACATTTTCACGTTTTCTCTCAAAAATTCTAATTTTTGGTATTTCGTGATTTATCGAAGTTGATGCCTAAGTCCTGGTAATCTCAGAATTCAATAGGTTTTAGAAGATCGAACTTCTGGTAATCGTGCGTGATTTAACAGTGTTTGATATTGTTAGGTTTTCTTTGGGGTTTCCGCTACATCAGTTGGTACATCGTGCACGATTCAACAATGTTTGATATTGTTAGGTTTTCTTTGGGGTTTCCGCTACATCAGAGCTGAAACTAATCTATCATTTTCATGGCACCACTACAAAACTGGCAACGACAATAGCGAGTTGAGGAGGTTTATGAGTGAGATGATGGCGTCCAACTAGAACATCGAATCGGGAAGATTGTGGACCAATGTATGGAGTGAATGTTGGAATAGTTAACTGAATGGATAGTTAATATGATGGGGAATCGGAATATGAGAAATATGCATGAACCGTGAAATCTGATCAGGCAGGGAGATTGGGTAGACGATTCAGGAGAGGAAGACGAAGAAGAATACTACGAGGACATTCCACAGGTCCGTCATAGGAGGTAGAGAGTCCAAGTGGATGAGGATAATAGATGGTGTGAGGCTGGTATACGGACATGGGGAAAACAATTGAAGCTATCTCGTACCAGGTTGGGTAAGTCAAGAATTATGTGTACGATGCATCATTGGAATTTTTGGAACAAATGAATCATGGCACGCATGGTTCAGCTTCCGGAGGTCATAACTTTTGACTCGGGTTGACTCGCAGGGACCATAAGATATCAAATCGAAGCTCGTTCAAAGATCTACATATACTATAAGGATCACGCATTACTGCCTGGTTTTAGGTTCAAAAATACTGTTTTAAGTACTTTCAGAGGCCCGGAAGATATTTTATCGTAATTTTGGTTATTTTCATAATTTTCCCTTTCTTTTTATTTTTTGGGTTTTCAAGAACAGTTTAAATAGGTATTGTTTATGGTTTATGCAGCATTTTATGATAACTGTTTAAGACGTTCTCACATTTTCTCTCTAAAATTCTAATTTTTGGTATTTCGTGATTTATCGAAGTCGATGCCTAAACCTTAGTAATCTCAAAATTCAACAGGTTTTAGAAGATCAAATTACTGGTAATCATGCACGATTCAATATTGTTTGATATTGTAAGATTTTCTTTGGAGTTTCCGCTACATCAGGTTGTATCAAAGCTAAAACTGATCTATCATTTTCACGGCACCATGACGAAACCAACAGCGACAACAGCGAGTTGAATAGGTTTATGAGCGCACTGATGGCATCTAACTAGAACATCGAATTAGACATATTGTGGACCAACGTATGGAGCTAATGTTGGAACAATTAATCGAAATGATGGTTAATATGATGGGGAATCAGAATAGGAGAAATATGTCTGAACCGCGAAATTTGATCAGACAGGGAGATTGGGTAGAAGAATCAGGAGGGGAAGACAAAGAAGAATACTATGAGGATGCTCCACATGTCCGTCGTAAGTGGCAGAGAGTCCAAGTGGACAAGGATAATAGATGGTAGGATGCCGGTATGTGGACTGAAATACCAGAATTTTATGGCAGTCTTCAAGATGAAGAGTTCCTTGACTGGATGGCGATTGATGAGGAGATTTTAGAGTTCAAAGGGGTGCCAGAGAACAAATGAGTACCTTTGGTGGCGACTACCTTACGCAGTAGGGTTATGGAATAGTGGCAACAATTGAAACTATCTCGTACGAAGTTGGGTAAGTAAAAAATTTCATCTTGGGAAAAGATGAAGAACATCTGCGAATTGCATTTTTGCCTCATAATTAATAGAGGATTTTGTGTCAGGGGTTACTGAATCTAAAACAAGGTTCGAGATTGGTGGATCATTATACCACAGAATTTTAACAGTTGATGGCCAGAAACGAGATCTAAGAAACAAAAGAACAGTTTGTAGCGACATACATTGGAGGATTGAGGGTTCAGATTCAAGATAGCCTTAATATGTTCGATCATGTATCTATGTCAGAAGCACATCAGAGAGCCTTGTTGGTGGAGAAACAGTCACGCTGTGTTAGTGGTGGGAGTGGATTGAGTGGCACCAATAACACTAATACAGGAGACATGGGCAGCAAATTCGTGGGAAATTAGTTTAACAAAGGTGCGAGCAGCAGTATGATGAAGTGTTTTTCTTGTGGTGAACCAGGACATAGGCAGCTGATTGTAAAAAGGCTGGTAAGAGGGCATTGTTTGTTGAGGATGACGATGGCGGCAATGACGACGTTGAAATTGTTGAACATCCAACTTTTGACGATGAGCATCCAGATTATGATGAGGTTGTTACTGGAGATGTGGGGATTGTTTTGGTTGTCAAGAGATCGTATTTGACGCCCAAAGCAGTAGCTGAGGATGATTGGTTGATGAGTAATATTTTCCAGTCTACTTGTACCATCCTGGGCAAGGTGTATCATTTCATGATTGACCCTGGCAGTTGTGAAAATATAGTTTCAGAAAAGGCAGTACAAAAATTGAATATTAAGACGGAGAAACATCCAAACCTTATAAACTAGTCTGGCTTAAGAAAGGTTGTGAGGTAACAGTTTCTAAACGTTCTCTTGTTACATTTTTCTGTTGGAACAAAGTTTAGAGATAGTGTTTGGTGCGATGTGGTGGCCATGGATGCTTGTCATTTGTTATTGGGTTGACCTTGGGAGTATGATCGAGGGGTGATCCATGATGAACGAGCTAATACTTGCAGTTTTCTATTTAGTGGAACTAAAATTGTGTTGGTGCCTAATAAACCAGGAGATAAATCCTTAGCTGTAGGGATTACTACGAATTTATTGTCTTTGGCTCTCCTTAATGAGGAGTGGCAGGATTCAGAGACAATATTCATGTTGATTGGGTAGGAGGCTGTGGAGAGTGTAGCAGTTGCTGATACGGTGACTCTTCTGATGATGATGCGGCTGCAAATTTGAGGACGGATACCTTTCTTTTTCAGCTAGGAGAGATACTTGTTATTGTTTCTCTTCCAATGACCTTCAACTCCACAATGGAAACGTTTTTCCTTAGGTTCTTTTTTCTTAGAGTTGTTGTTTTTCTTGTTTTTCTTGGCCTTAGGTGACCTCTTGGTTTTCTTTCCTTTCTTATCCTTATCATTGTCCTTTCTATTGTTTTTCTTCGTTTTATCTTTAGAGGAAGAAGGATTTTGCTCAACAACATTTGCCTCGTTCTCTATGGTCATACTCTTGTTGAGTGACTCAAAACTCTGCAGTTCATTCAACAACTGAGTCATGTTAAATTGTAACTTATTCATAACATAGTTAATAGTAAACACAGAAAAAGCAGGTGTGAGCGGTTTAAGTATAATGCTGACTTGAGTTCGCTCATCAATATGTTTTTGTTCGTTTCAAACATAAAATCTTGAATAACATTTATAGGGTTTATTAGCTATCTTCCGTTCACAACAAAAACAAAAAGGTTATGTATAGTAAATATTATTTTTTAGTTCTTACATTCGATAAGATGGGTTATTGTATTTTTTTATCATATATTGAATCTTTATCATTGACCTTTTTTGTCTCAAATTTAATTATACAATTTTTTTCAACCAGTTAATATTTTCATGTATTCAAATTAGAAATATCTTATTAAAAAAATTATATAAAAAATATAAGTATTGTTACTCTTTAACCTCATACGTAAAGTTATCACTTACAAAACAAATAAACTAAACCAAATAGCTTGACGTAAAAAGGATAAAAATAATGTTTATCTCTTAATAATAGAAATACAAATACGAAGAGAAGTACAAAAATAAATTCTACTAAGATAACACATTTTTATGAAGTTTTACTTTAATTTTATAGAAATAGTAATTGTAACTAATTATATAAATCTTTTTAATAGTAAAACTTCATATTTATTTCATTATAAATTAATATTTAACCTAAACAGTAAATCTTTACTCACGTGCAATGCACGTGGAACTTCACTAGTATACAATATGCAAAGATATTTCCTTTCCTCTCCTTAAGTGTTCTGTTATAGGCATCTCTTCCCTTTTATCTGTTAAAAAAATTACGAGACGCTATCAAACTATCAATTGATCTTTGATTTGTTATTTTTTGTTAAAAAATATCTAAAATTTAAGGTTAAAAGTATCTAAATATCAACCTAAATTATCACTTTAGTAAAAAATTATGTATAAAGAAGTTGAATAGATCTACGGGTTGATGACACACTTGTTCATAAAATTAAAAGTCATACAATAAGATTTAGATTATTTGATAACTTTGAGGGAAAATTATAAATTTGGCCATCGTAATTTACATCGTAGTTTAAAATGTCTCAATTTAGTCATCCTAGTTTACCTAACGTCTCAATGTAATCATTCTGTCACTCTTCATTAACTAAGTTTAACGGACACACTAATATGGAGCGTTAAGAGATGACGTGATACATTAAATGATGACATGACATGTAATGCGATGATGTGACAATCATGAGATCCATAAATACACAATCATCCATTAAAATACAATCTTCCCTGTTCCAACTCCCCTATTTTACATATTTTCTTTACTTTCTTTAACTTTTAACCATTTTTTCTCTCCATTAAAAACTTCTTTCTCTCTTCAATTATGCCTCTCCAATCTCTCTCTCTCTCTTTCTCTCCATTTCTCTTTCTCCATTTTCTCATCAAACCCACCAAACCCACATATGGGTTTTGAGCTTGAAAGAAATGGAGCTCACTTCCTTGGAAAGATGGGGATGAGCGTACAAACCTTGTTGATCTGACTTCCTTGGCGACGTTCTCCGATCAACTTTTATTGCTGCACCAAAACTTCAGTAGTGAATTCACCCAAGATGTCATCTACATCGTAAGCCAAGTTTTGGAGGTTGTCGAGCCAGATTTCGACAGGCCCTTTTGTTATTTGATTTTCCTCTGCATCTTCAAGAACAACATTAAGTTTCATCACATTGTCTTCCAGTTGTTGACTTCAGCTTCAATTTTTTCTTGGTTAGCCTCAGGTCTCCGGAACGTAGTTCTCTGACTAATCTATGTTAAACCTATATCTCTATGTGATAACTTTTGATGATAATGAAACATTCACGTTACCAATAAACTTAATCCAGTTTACAGAGACTACTGAAAAAAATTGCCGCAAGACATGCCATTTGAAGATCATGAACATATTTATTTTCATAGGAGTTCATAAAGCATGAAGATTGAAGATCATGGGGATATTTACTTTCATGTAATTTTTATTAGGAACTTAATCATTCTATTTATCTTTATTAAAGCTCAATTTATTTAGAATGTCTATACTTAAATTAAGGCTCCAAAGTCTAAAAGTCAAAAATCACATCTCTCTTCCAAAATAGACAAAATGCATGAGATGAAGATAATGACAAATCACAAACGAAGTAAATTTTAATTTCTAGTAGATAAATAGAGATGAAATTTATCCAAATAGTTTTTTGGCCATATTGAGTTATTTCGGGTAAGAATTCCTCACCTTTTAGGTCAAGGAATTTTTGCCATTCTTATTAAAGATGAAGTGTCAAGGAGTATCTATATTCAAAATTTGAATTTTCCCTCCTAAACCCCTAACCTCCATATCCTCTATAAATACTCCACATTTCTCTTCAGAAAACAAATTCATAGTCAACAGCCTTGCTCCTAAAACTCTTCCAATACTCTCCTAAATCTCTCTTAAACATTAGAGCTTTATACTTTCAAATTTCTTGAGTGAGCAAGATAAATTTTATTGTGAGCTTAGGTTAGAGATTCTACTCTTATAAGAGGGTTATTGTAAGAAATTACTTAATCTCAAAACACATAGCATTGTGAGGTTTGTAAGGTTTAAACTTCACCTTAAAGAAAATCGTGAGATTAAAAATCTCCAAGGAGGTTTATGAGCGTGGATATAGGGATAGAATTTCTTGAACCACATAAAAATATTGCGTGCCTATCTTCTTCTCTTTCCTCTCTTTTTTTATTTGGTGTTATTTATTTTTCATACTTTAATTTTCCGCACTTAAATTTCTTGCGCTTAATAATCACAATTTAAGTTTCGCACTATAAGTTTCCACAATTTATTTTATTTACTTGTTTTATATTTTCGCACTTATATTATCGCAATAATTATTTACTTTAACGCTTTAATCTATTACTTATTTATCTTTTCAAGCATTAAACTCGTTTGAGTGTGAAAATATTTTTTTTAATTTGAACACGATCACCCAATTCACTGCCCTCTTGGGTTGCCATATCGATCCTACAATTAGTATCAAAACATGATATTCTATTCATAAGACTTAATTATTTTGAGTTATAACATCCACGAGTGGTTCTTTTATTGAAGGTCAATCTACCACTAGACCTCCATTTTTCAATAGTAATGATAATACTTATTGGAAATCAAGAATGAGGATTTATATTCAATCGAGTGACTAAGATTTTTGGGATGTTGAAAATGGTGCTCACATTCCATTCAAAACTGTGGATGGTAAAAATATTCTCAAATCAAGTTGTGAATGGAATGATGATGATAAAAAAATTTATTTAAATGCTAAGGCTATGAACGTTTTATTTTGTGCTCTTGATAAAAATGAATGTAATAGAATTTCTACATGTGAATCTGCTAAATCTATATGGCACATGTTAGAGATCACAGACGAAGGCACAAATCAAGTTAAAGAATCTAAAATTAGCATGCTTGTTCTCAGTTAGGAATTATATAAAATAAAGCATGATGAATTCATATGTGATATGTTTACTCATTTCAGTGATATTATTAAATGGCTTAACCTCTCTTGGTAAGACTTATTCTAATGTTAAAATGATGAGAAAAATTATTAGGTATCTAATAAAGAATTTGGAGGCTAAGGTGACCGCCATTCAAGAAGTAAAAGAACTCAACATACTTTTCCTTGAAGAACTTGTTGGCTCATTGATGATACATGAAATGAGATTAAATGAAAATGACAAAGGAGACACGAAAAAGAAGAAGAGCTTTGCACTAAAATCAACACTTGAAGAATCTGAGGAAGGTGACATAGTCCTACTCACTAGACGATTCAAAAAATTTCTAAATAAAATAAAAAATGCTTCAAGAAAAGATGACAAGAAGATATCTCGAGACACACTCACGTGCTATGAATGTAAAAAGCCAGACACATAAAAGCCGATTCTCCAAATCTAAGTATTGCCCCAAAGAAGTTCAAAAGAAGACTATTCAAGGAAACTTGGGATGAGACCGATGATAGTGATTCTGATGGCGAAGAATAAATTGCAAACATGTGTTTCATGGCACTACAAGATGAGGTATGTTCTTCTAAGTTAACTTTATATGATAAACCTAGTTATGAAGAAACTTGAAAATGCTTTTGAAGATCTTTATAGGGAATTTGAAACTTCGCTTAAAGAACAAAATTATGAAAAATAGTTTTTCAAAACTTCAAGAAGAAAATGAGTCTTTAAAAAGTGAGAATTTAAAAATCAAAGCAACCTTATATGTTTTGCATCGAGACCTTGTTCAAAGCCAAACGAAAGAAAACGATTTAAATTCAACCATTTTTAAATTTACAAATGGAATAAAAAATATTGACAAACTTTTTGGTCTTTTCAAAAACAAAAAAAAATCACAAAAACATTTTTATAAAACCAACACAATATCATCCTATTATTTGCCACTATTGTGGGGTTAAAGGTCACAAAAGTAATTCATGTTTTCATAAAAGAACATATTTCCCATGATAGAAATGAATGGTCTATCTACAACACTAGCTCTCAAGGACCCAAAAAGATTTGGGTACCAAAAGTCAGCTTTTAAATTCTTATGTTATAGGTACCATTGAAGAAGAACGATAAATTATATATTGATAGTGGATGCTCGAGACATATGACCGGCGATGAATCAAAACTCATCCAAGTTTGTCAAAATAAATGACATGTCAACTTATGATAAGAAATGTAAAATCACTGGTATTGGCTCCGTAATTAATGACTCTTCTCATGCGATAGATAAAATTTTACTTATAGATGATCTAAAATATAATTTACTTAGCATAAGTCAACTTTGTGATAAAAATTATAGAGTAATTTTTGAAAAATATTTTTGTCTAATTATATATAAAGTATCAAACAAATTTTTATTTGTTAGAAAAATGAACGAAAATGTCTACACTATTGATCAAAATTATTTTTGACAATGATAGTTGGCTATGACATAGAAGACTTGGGCATGCTAGTAAAATGTCTTCCAAAAATAAATCTTGTGAAAGATAAAATTTGTGATGCATGTCAAATGGGTAAACAAGTTAAGAACTGTTTCAAATCAAAACATTTAGTGTCAACCACTAGAACATTACAGCTGGACCTATTGGGTCCTTCAAAATTTGGAAGTCTTGGGGGTAAACATTATGCATTTATCATAGTCGATGACTTTTCAAGATATACGTGGGTTTTATTTCTCAAAAATAAGGATGAAACTTTTAAAGCATTTTCAAAGTTTTGTAAACTAGTTCAAAATTAAAAAGGTTTTAAAATTTCAAAAATTAAAAGTGATCATGGTGGAGAATTTGAAAATGAAAACTTTGTAGCTTTTTGCGATGAATATGATTATCACATAAGTCTTTTACTCCTAAAACACCACAACAAAATGATATTATTGGGAGGAAAAATCAGTCCCAACAAGAAATGGCAAGAACAATGATAAATGAGAATAGCGTACCTAAATATTTTTTAGCCGAAGCCGTTAATACATCTTACTACATTATGAGTTGTGTTTTACTTAAACCTATTTTAAATAAAACCCCCTATGAACTTTGGAAAAATAAAATTCCTAATATTAGTTATTCAAAGTTTTTGGATCTATATATTTTATTTTAAACAATAAAGACAACCTTAGTAAGTTCGAGTCTAAAATTGGCTTAGGAGTATTTTTATGATATTTCACATCTAGTAAAGCATATAGAGTTTATAATAGAAGAACATTAGTTGTGGAAGAATCAATACATGTTGTCTTTGATGAATCTATTCCCTATAACATCTTTTATGATCAAGATGATGAAATTATAAGAAATGTAGAAGGGGTTAATATCAATACTAATGAAAGATCAAGCCATTGTCCCTAAGAAAATGTCAAAGTACAAGATTGCAATCAACTTCTAAAAGAATGAAAGTTTGTAAAAGATCATCCAAATGAGCTCTTAGTGGGAGACATATCAAAAGGGGTAGAAACCCGCTCTACACTTCATAGTATTGGTAACGTTACTTGTATTTCTCAACTTGAGCCTAAATCTTTTAAAGAAGCCGAAAAAGATGAGTATTGGATAGTTGCTATGCAAGAAGAACTTAATCAATTTGAAAGAATTAATGTATGAAAACTTGTATCTAGACCCTATAATCACTTGGAATTGGTACTAAGTGGGTGTTTAGAAATAAAGTAGATGAAAATGCTATTTTTATTAGAAATAAAGCTAGATTAGTGGCACAATGATATAATCAAGAAGAAGGTATATATTATGATGAGACTTTCACTCTTGTTGCTAGGCTTGAGCCAATAAGAATGCTATTAGCCTTTGCATGTTTCAAAATTTTTGTTAAATTGAAATTCTTTCCTTCTCTCTCTCCATGCTCTTTCCTTTTCAATAAGCATGATTTGTTAAGTAATCATAAAATTTAAATAAACCGTTTAGGCTTTGTATTTTTGTTTATTCCTAAAAATATTGTGTGATCCTATAAAGATGAAAAGAGATTCACAATTATATGTTTACGCTTCTTGCTTGATAATTATTCAAATGTTTTTTGAAGTTTTAAATAGCTAGATAGCGTTAGTCTAAAACGTTCAATCGTTATTCAATGATGGTTATGACCAAAGTATTCAATATATGAGTACTCATGTGACATTTATAAGTGTTATACTATTTTTAAGTTTAACTTAATATACGTATTTGATAAATTACTATATAAAAAAATTGTTAAGTTATTCAATAATTCAAAATACTTTTTCGTTGTAGTTGAAGCATTTTAAATTTTTAATGTTGCAAGTGTAATATATACTTTGAAACACTTGCAATGCATTTATATGTTTACTAGTATTACAAAAAAATGCATATCTTATGTATACAAAACACAGACTATATAGTGCATGACCTCATATCATAATAACAATAAAAATCAACACTAAAATGCACAACTAAGAAATTAAAGCACAGTAAAACAAAACACTAAGAGGAAAACACCGCAATAGAGTATAATATACAAAACACCACAATAGAGCCAGAGCTATAACTTTAACAAAAAAAGAGATCGCAAAATTATAAAAAAGTCATATATATATATATATAAATAAATNTTTCACAATTTCTTACATACGTAATAACACAGTGTTTACTATACTCTTGACCAATAAAAAATAAAAGGAACAAGTAGAAATTACATCTCAAAAAATATATATTTTCTCCAATTCATTTACCAATTTAAATCCATCTAACATCGAAAAAAGCTCTTGAATTCCTACCAACAATTTTCCTTCCATTTTTTGCAGTAAATCTTACATCATCCTGTAAAGAAAATAAAGAATAGTTATCTATAGTATATTAACTTGCTCATTAATCTATTAACATATACAGATTTAGAATGCATGTTTACTCTAAAAAAACAGTCAACAGTCCTTTAAAGAAGAAATAGCCCGCCCTTTCCCCAAGCAAAGATGCCCTTCGAAAGGGAAATAGGTCCTTTACCGATCAAACGGTCATTAAGTTGTACCTGAATTTCCAACATTGGATCCTTCATCTTGTCTGCTATGAAGGCTGGTCTCTTCCTATTCTTGCACTTGTCCCCACATTAAGTACATGATCCAGTTATTAATTGGAGAGCTTCTTAGGCTTTTCTGGATTGAGTTCAACGGGATTGCAAGTAACATCATTATTATCAAGCTGAACATCTTGCTACTCAATTCTAGCTAAGCGGTCCTCCCTGAACAATGATTAATTAGGAGAGATTAGATATACGTAGAAACAATACCCAAAAAACAAACCCTTAAAACTATTAACAGACTGACAAGACTAGATTAACTACTACCAGAGAGAGAGAGAGGGAGAGAGAGAGAGGGAGAGCATGCTGCTGGTGGAGCTTGACAGAGGTGATGAGCACTTCGAGATATGTTGAAGAAATAGACAAGAAAAAAATTAAGAAAAACTTGTACAGCTTTCCTTAAACACAATCTGAAGCACGTTTTAAGAAATTATGTGGAAGAAAGAGACGAGAAGACAAAGAAGGAAATTTGTACAGTTTTCCTTAAAACTCTCTTTCATTATTTCATACAAAAGTGCTTTTTACCATTTTTGTATATAACTGGACCAGGCACGCCTAAGTGAAAAGGTATAAAGAATGATTAGTATCATAATCTACTATTTGTGGATGAAGATAATAATTTGTAGGAGTTAATTCAGAGAAATTCTAATTTGGTGAAAATCTATTAGTCATCTCACGTTCTTAGTTTTTCACAAGACTTCAAATAATCTTCACACCAATAATTAGTCGTAGTATTCAGAAGTATATCTCACTCGGATGTCGTCAGGAATTGAGTGTGTGCTCTCAAATCAACAGAAGAAAAAAAACAATTTTTTCTCTTCTTCCTCTAGATTTCGGCGGCAACAAGGAGAGGAGAGAGAAACTCATTTCTTTGCTTTCTGTAATCACACACTGTGATCAAGGTTTTTGTCAACATACTTAGGGAGGCAACCCTAATGTCATCTCATATATAATTATTACAAAATTTACATATATACCCTTATACTGTAAATTGCTGAAATTTCACCCTCTAATATTTGCTATTGCCAAAAATTACATATCTCCCTAAAGTCAATGTTGTTTCCAAATTCATCAATCCAAATTGATAAACTAAATTGATCTCCATTAATTAATTAATTAATTAATTTTTTTATTTACTAATTATCTAATAATTAGAAAATAACCAATTAATTAATTCAAACATTAATTACTTGCTCTTCACTAATTAAGTGACAACACCCATCGCGTATGGGTTCGAAAAATATACATTGGTCCAAAACATATTTTTGTTCCAACTAATGTTGTTTTTCATTTCTGTCCTTATAAGCTACTCTTGAGACTGAATGGACCCACATGAATAAAGCTAAGGATTCAAATATTCAGCGATTTTATCTCCATAAATTCGTGACCTATTTAATCCTGATATCATACGACTTCATTATAAGTCTGATACCAAATCAACTCTCGATTCATGCGCGCTACATTTTCTGTTGGTGTGAATAAACACTTTTATTTCATGGTTGTCGCAACGTGCGTGCGACGCGGAGTGACGATTAAAAAATTCATTTTTTAAGGAAAAAGAAATTTGGAGTCGCCATCAATCATTTTAGGGTGTGATTGGTCACCCAATTTTAAGATGAAAATTTTTTGTCTACGAAAACTCAAAGTTGGTTCGGGAGTCGTTTGTGTGTGGGGAAGGTATTAGCACCCCACAACACCCATTATAAAATGGTTACCAAATTTAATCAAATGCCATCCAATTTTTTATTTTTAAGGCAAAGGTTAAAGAGATTCATTTTTGAATGTCCCATTTGATGCATTTTGTATCATAGAAATGAAGAAAATAAATTACTTTTAATGGGTGGTTCAGAGACCATTGAAAAAAATTATTTTTTTTGTATTCTTATATCTTTTTAAATCAAAGCATTATTAGAGTTATTTTCGGTATCCCAAGAATAACTCCTCACCTCAGTAGTTCGAGAAGTTTGGTATCCCAAAAATCTCAAAGTCCATCGTCGGCCTTTTTAGTGAAAATTAAATAATAGAAGTAACAAAATCTAAATTTAATTATTAAAATTATAATCCACGCATACATGAACATTAATTATAATAATAAGGGAATAATGCAAGAATCGCATTATAAGCATGACGATGCAAAAATGCTAAATAAATAAACATGTAAAGGAAATTAATGTTAATAATTACAATAAAATGGAAGTAAAAGAATAGAGATAAGCTATAGGATGTCAAATTATAGAAAACATGAAATGTTGAGATTATAAAAATGCAAGAATAAATTAAAAGACTATATTCTGTAATAAATGAAAAAAAATTAAAAAAAATTATGAATATATATATTGTGCAACAGAGGAACACTTTCCTCTGTTGCATGGTGATGCGACAGAGGAAAGTTCCTCTGTGGCATCCCATTTTTTTTTATAATATTATATATTATAATATAATATAATAGTAATAATAATAATATTATTGAATAAATAAATTGAAAAAAAATGATGAAAAATAAATAATATTTTTTTTAACATAAATATGTCTATTTTTTTTACTACTTAGTCTACTAATTGCCATTTTTCTTTCCTTCCCTCATTAGTCATTGCTAATCAAATAACAAAGGGGGTGATCATGGATGATAATTAGTTCAAACAAGTGTCACAAAATGATGAACATAATATTTTAAAAAAAGAAAAGACTTTGTAGGAAAATTGAAAATTTCACAACTTAGATATTTGCATAATCTTGTATAGAGGTTTTACTCTCTATTTTATGCATTGTTATGTGTGAGAAAATTATCCTAAGGTTTTTTGCATCAAATGTACACTTTCAACCCATTAAATAGGTTGATTCACATTTGGTTAATTTTTTCACCCCTCAAAAGCTTTATCTTCATCCTCATTAATTAAGTTGATGACAAAGACATCTCAATATCCAACTTGTAAAGAAATCATCAAAGCATGAAATTAAAATGTTAAGATTTAAATGAGGAGAAATGATAAAGAATGAACAATCCACTTATGTATAAAAAATACAAAAGATATCAACTACATTCATATGAAGAAGAGAGATAAACAAAATATATTATGAATAAATGTACCAAACAATTAAGCTACCTTGAGAAGAAAAAATGGAAGAAGATGAAGATAATAGAAGTGTAGAACATTTTCCTCTCTCTAAAATCACCTCTCTTTCTTACTCCAACCCCTCTCTTTCTCACTCTAAAAAATGACTTCCCCCTTTTTTACTCCTAAAAGACCTCTCCTTAATTGAAGACTTCATTCCTATTTATAGGCAAAATTAGTGTTTGTCTTTTTTACTTTTAGTCTTTTTTTTCAATTTTTATTTTTTTAGTCCTTTTTTTTCAATTTTTACTTTTTAGTCTTTGGACCACTTTCCTTATTTTAGTATTGGATTAGTTTTCAAATTATACATATAGTCTTGGATTATTATAAGAGCCAAAATATAAAGCATGTATATTTCATGTATTAGGCTGAATTAAATTTGGTATCTACAGCTGCCCCCCTTTAAGCACGCTTCTGATCTCAGAACGTGTACAAAGGCGTAGATAAGTATTTTGATCGGTACAATAATATATGAAATAGGGAATAGAAACCTCGACTAAATAAGGCTGTATGAGATGGAGTGAAATGGACCTGGATAGACACAGGCTTTGACTTCGCTCAATGCGGGTTCGATTTAACTGAGATATTTGAAATGGACCAGGCGCTGACACCGGGCTTCGACCGCGAAAAAGTCGGGTTCGATTTAACCGAAGATATTTGAAAAGGAAAACGAACCTAGGTGGATGCAGGCTTCAACCTCGACTCAATTCGGGTTTGATTTAACCACATTAATTGAAAAAGAAATGGACCCGGCGCTGACACCGAGCTTCGACCTCGACTCAATTCGGGTTCGATTTAACCACATTAATTGAAATGGAAATGGACCCGGTGCTGACACCGGGCTTCGACCGTGAAGAAGTCGGGTTCGATTTAACTGAAGATATTTGAAAAGGAAAACGAACCTGGGTGGATGCAGGCTTCAACCTCGACTCAATTCGGGTTCGATTTAACCACATTAATTGAAAAGGAAATGGACCCAGCGCTGACACCAGGCTTCGACCTCGACTCAATTCGGGTTCGATTTAACCACATTAATTGAAAAGGAAATGGACCCGGCGCTGACACCGGGCTTCGACCTCGACTCAATTCGGGTTCGATTTAACCATATTAATTGATGTTGAAGTTGACTTATGCAAGTCTCATGACAACAAAAGCTAGACTAATGCATACTTAAATGTTGGAAGGTTATGTGTGAATTTTGAAAGAATATCATTAAGTGATGCATGCACCTGAATTTGTCAGAACAACTAATGTGGTGTATGTCTATGCATTGTAATTCTTGAACATAAATGTAAAGTAGTGATTTTGAATGCGTGCATGCTATGCATGATTGTGAACCTTTATAAGAAAATTATATGATGATTTTTAACCATATCGAACACCCTTTAGAACAATCACTTGGCCTAGGATCATGGACTCACAATGAAGTATCGAGCATATTTTTAGAAAAATGATACATCATTATTTATTAGTTATGCCCCAGTATTTTGCTCCATGTCAGTGGTGAATAATCTCTCTACTTCTCTTCTGTACTTCTAATTGGGTAATCCTCCAATTTCGCTTTAGCCTTTGTCATGCACATATTGACCTTCCTCTTGATGACT
Organism: Datisca glomerata; assembly: GCA_003255025.1. Taxonomy (NCBI): domain Eukaryota; kingdom Viridiplantae; phylum Streptophyta; class Magnoliopsida; order Cucurbitales; family Datiscaceae; genus Datisca; species Datisca glomerata. Next base: position 523,030 of record QANY01002415.1, read on the forward strand.
TTTTAGATTTTACTTTACAATCAGGTCACCTTTCTTAGTTCCAATTTTTTTTTCAATTAGCTTTCAACTAACCAAGTTTATTCTTCTGAGTTATTTCAAGAGTAATTAATGATATCTTAGAACTGAGAGGAATAAGAAATAATGGAAATAAAGAGAAGATGAAGTATATGTATTTGTCAACTGGGAAAGAAAGAAGAAAAAAAAGGCTCCTCATTGAGTGATGAACAGTGTTTACAAACGATGGTTTGGAAAAAGGAAAGAGAAGAAAAAAAATGTAAGAAGAATTTCTCCAGTATTCGAGACAGCTTTAGCATTTTTTTAACTTCATTTTCCCATACTTAGAGTGGTCAAATCAAGTACTTCTTTACTGCATCAGAATTAACCATGTGCGGTAAATCATCTCCATCCATGTTTGTTAGCATGAGAGCTCCTCCCGAGAAAGCCTTCTTGACAACGAAAGGTCTCTCATAATTTGGTGATCCTTTTGATATGGGAGTATCTTTTTTAACACCAAGTCTCCTTCTCGGAAACATCGGGGACGCAATTTTTTGTCATATGCGTGCATCATTTTTCTTTGATATAATTGCCCTCTACATAATGCAGTCAATCTTTTTTTCCTCGATGAAATTCAATTTCTCATATCGTGTCTGTACCACTCTACTTCTTCTAATTTCGCCTCCATTAAGACTCTGAGGGAGGGAATTTCCACCTCAATTGGAAGGACCGCTTCCATGCCATATACCAAAGAGAATGACGTTGCCCCAGTTGATGTTCGGACTAATGTGCGGTACCCATGCAGTGCAAACGGGAGCATCTCATGCCAATCTTTACACGCCTCCATCATCTTCTCTATAATCCTTTTTATGTTCTTATTGGCTGCTTCCACTGCTCCGTTCATTTTCGGACGATAAGGAGACGAATTATGATGCTTAATTTTGAATTGCTCACATAATTCTTTCATCATCTTGTTATTTAAATTTATCCCATTATCTATGATGATCCTTCTAGGTAGACCATATCGACAAATTATCTCCTTTTTAATAAACTTAACAACCGCACTTCTGGTTACACTTGAATAAGAACTTGCCTCCACCCATTTGGTAAAATTATCTATAGATACCAAAATGAAGTGATGCCCGTTAAAGGCTTTGGGTGTGATGGGACCAATGACGTCTATACTCCACATAGAGAATGGCCAAGGAGCGGCCATTACATGTAAAGGGGATGTGGGTACGTGAATTTTATCCGCATAAATTTGACATTTATGACATCTCCTAGTGTACTTGATGCAGTCAGATTCTAGAGTTAACCAATAATATCCTGCTCTCAAGATTTGTCTGGCCATCATATATCCATTAGCATGAACTCCACAAATTCCTTCATGAACCTCCTCTATGATTTGATTCGCTTCCCTTGCATCAACACATCTTAAGAGCACCATATCATGGTTTCTATTGTAGAGTATTTCACCATTCAAGAAGAAACCCATGGACAATCTTCTAATAGTGCATTTATCATTCTCAGAAGCCTAGGATGGATATTCTCCATTCTTTATATACTTTTTGATGTCGTAATACCAAGGTCTTGTGTCTGGCTCTTCTTCAATGCTCATACAGTGAGCAGGAAAATCTCGCCTCTCAATTTTTATGGGTTGAACTTCTTCCTTAAAGTCTACAGCAAACATGGACGCTAGAGTTACCAGTGCATCTGCGATTTGATTATTCTCTCTGGGTATATGGTCAGATGAGATCACTTCAAAAGTTTGACTTAACTTAGTGACATGTTTTTTATAAGGTATTAGCTTAGAGTCTCTAGCTTCCCATTCTCCGTTTAGTTGTCGTATCACCAATAGCGAATCTCCGTACACTCGAAGCTTCTTTATCTTCTTATCACAAGCTGCTTGAATTCCCATGGAACATGCCTCATATTCTGCCACATTATTTGTACAGTCAAAGCATAGTTTTGCCGTGAATGGAAAAAAAATTCCTTTAGGTGATATGAGGATTGCCCCAATTTCATGTCCTACATCATTAGATACACCATCAAATAACATTGTCCATAATTTTGGGTCTGCAGATTCTTCTTCATTTTTGAATATGACTAAAATGCTATCATCAGGGAAATCAAACTTCATAGGCTCATAATCTTGCATTGGTTGATCTGCCAGATAATCAGCAAGTACGCTTCCTTTTATTGACTTCCTCGTGACATAGACAATATCATATTCTGTGAGTAACATTTGCAATTTAGCAATCCGTCCAGAAAGTGATGGCTTTTCAAAGATATACTTGATAGGGTCCATATTTGAAATTAATCAAGTGGTGTGGTATAACATGTATTGTCTAAGCCGATGAGCAACCCAGGCCAATGCACAAAATGTTTTCTCCAACATCGAATAATTAGCCTCATAATTTGTGAACCTTTCGCTTAAATAGTATATTGCTTGTTCTTTCCTTCCAGAAACGTCATGCTGACCAAGTACGCAACCCATGGATTTTTCTGTTACTGTAAGATACAAAATGAGTGGATGCCCTGGAGTTGGAGGAACAAGTATAGGTGGATTTTGCAAGTATTGCTTGATCTTCTCAAAAGAAATTTGACAATCATCATTCCATCCTTCTGTATCACTTTTGCGGAGAAGTTTAAAGATAGGTTCACAAGTTGCAGTTAGCTGTGAGATGATCGACGCACACCCTTGGGGCTTGCCCGATTTAAATCTCTATAATCGACGCACACCATTACTTTCCCATTTTTCTTCAGCACTGGGACTATGTTAGCAACCCATTCAGGATATTTTGCTACTTCTAGAAAACCTGCATGTACTTGCATTTTAACTTCTTCTTTGATCTGTACCAGCATGTCTGGTTTCATTTTCCTTAACTTTTGTCGCACTAGTTTACGTTCGGGCATAAGTGGAAAATGATGAACCATGATATCAGTGTCAAGACCTGGCATATCTTGGTAAGACCATGCAAAGACATCAATATACTCTTTAAGTAAGTCAATTAATTCTCGGCGACCTTGGCTTGTCATAGAAGTGTCGATTTGGACTTCTTTCGTCTCTCCCTCCAATCCCAAATTTATCATATCCGTTAACTCTTGATATGGTTGAGTTATTTTTTCATCTGACTCTACCATTTTTAACATTTTCGGAGACGGTTCGAAATTATCCTCGTCACTTTCACCTGACTCTACGCTAAGAATGGGATTGTCAAAGTTGTTGCGTATACTCTTATTTTCAAAATCACCATTCTCGAACCTGAATCGAATTACTGGATGAAAAGAAGGCGAGAGAAAAAAAATAAATAAATAAACAATGCATGAGTATGGACAACATTTTAGAAATGGAAAAAGAAGACATAAAAGGAAGAAAAAAAAGAAACTGGAATTATATTTATCATCAGCAAAAGGAGACGAAACAAGTTTTTTAGATTTTCATTCAAAAAGATGACATGAAATAGAGGAGAACATAGGCCCATAACAATGAAATTCCTAAGGCATTGGGTATAATCATTAGAATTTTGGCATGAACACATTACTCTTGAAAATTCTCGAGAAGCATTGGTAGTTCGGTGATGTCCCAATTGTTAAGTTCATGATCTGAATCGTATAGAAAAATCAAGTCCTCTGTACTTGAACTTGATGATTTTCCCAGGATTGCGGATATTGAAAGCTCGGTGATATCATCTTCAAGGTTGTACTGCTCTACTATAACCGGTTCTTCGAATGAAATTCCCCCACTTCTAAAGGATTTTGAAATATGGGGTATGATTGCCATTTCCACACCGAATTCCCTATTTTAAAGCCTAGCAATCCTCTTTTCTTTCTTTTGAGCTTCCACTTTCCCTCTATCAGCCTTGGTCAGTCTATATCCAAGGCCAAACCTTTGCTCATTCTTGTCCCAGTCAATTAACTTTTTTATGCCTTGATACTCACTCCCGAGTCCCTTACCTGGCTGGTATCCCCCTTTGATCATCAACCTTGCAACCATCTGAGATGCTTTTGATAGGTTTGGCGTTGGAGAGGGTTTCCCACTAGCAACAAACGTGGTGTTCGTAATCTCAAATGATCAAAATGAGCACTCCAATGCTTCCTCTACCGCCTCGACATATGGCACGGTGGCTGGCTTGGATACCAAAAAATCTTCTTCCCCATATATACAAATGAGTTTATGATCCATTATGAATTTCAGCTTCTGATGTAAGGAAAAAGGTACTGCCCCAGCATAGCGAATCCATGGTCGACCCAAAAGGAAACTGTACGCTGGATTTATGTCCATCACTTGGAAAATAATATTGAATATGCATGGTCCAATTCGAATAGGTATCTCTATGTCTCCGATTACTTCTCTTCGGGTGCCGTCGAATGCTCTTACTATCATCATGCTCGGCCGCATATGTGTCGCGTCCACTGGGAGCTTTGCTAGTGTGGATCTTAGCATTACATTTAGAGATGTGCCGTTATCAATCAATACTTTTGCAACAATATAATCCCTACATTTTATGGATATATGTAAAGCTCTGGTGTGCCCAGTACCATCGGTCGGGATTTCATCGTCTGTGAAAGTGATAAAATTCGGTGCGGTAATATTTCCCACAATTCCACTCGACTTCTCCACCGTAATGTCATGACAGACATATGCTTGATTCAAAACCTTCAATAATGCTTGGCGATGTGGTTCAGAATTCAGAAAGAGCGATAGTAGGGATATGCGAGCAGGTAAGCGATTAAGTTGTTCAATCACCTTATACTCGCTTTGCTTGATGAGCTTCAAAAATTCACATACTTCTTCTTCAGACACTGCTCTTTCTTTCTCCGTACCTCTTATTATATCTGGGTCTATCACTTGGCCGCCATGCATTTCTCCTTGGAATTCATGACCATTATCGCCTTCTTTGGCCTTCCCTTTCCTTTGCCTTTCAAATGCATCACTTTTATCCGTTTTCAAAACTTCTGGCGTGTAGCATCTGCCACTCCTCGTCATCCCACCTACTCCCGAAATATTAGTTATGGGGAGATCGAGGTCAGACGGATTTAGCTTTTGAGTTTTGTCGTTACTGCTTGTAATAACCTCATATCCGTACATCCAGGGTACTGCTCTTGAATCTTTGTAAGCAAACGCACCCGGTATTTGAATGGTGATAGGCGTCGGAGCATAAGACGTAGCGGTGCGAGTTGACTTTTCCTCATAATGTATTGTGAGAGGTTTTGGGATATAGGGCGACATTTCAACAATAACTTCAGATGATTCTTTAGTTATCATGAGGACTAAAGAGTCATCTTCTTGGTATTCCCTTTCTCCTTTATGACTTATTGTAAGTATCTTTGCATCCAACAACTTTTTCACTTCCTTTTTAAAATCAGCACACTCCTCAATTGTATGCCTTGTCACCTTCTTATGAAACAAACAATCGAAGTCATGCATAGGCTTCCTAGAAACGCATTCATCCTCTGAGCGTGTTGGGTAGGTGTACCCTGCTCTAGAAAGATGGAAAAGTGTTTCCATTGACGTCCTCATATCTTCCACGTCCCTCTTTCCATATGAAAAATATTCCTCAATTGCATTCACGGCAAGATTCTCATGATTTGGTAGAGGGTTGGAATTGATATCTGGATTCCCATTTGCCTTTTTGAAATTCAACCATCCAGCCTTGATCAGTTCCTGTACTCTACCTTTTAATGCCGTGCAATTCTCAGTCGAATGTCTCACTGCCCCAGCATGATACTCACAGTGAGCAGTCGGATCATACCACATTGGGTATGGTGGTTGTAGAGGTTCATAAGGAATTGGCACCAATTGATTATTCCGTATCAATTGAGGTAAGAGTTCTGTATATGACATGGGGATTAGATCATATTGGATAAAACGTTGATTATTTCTATTTCCCCTCAGAGGCTGATCAGCCTGACCAATATTTTACTAGTGAGCCGGTGGTCTGAAACCGGGTCTTGGGTTATTTTGAAATGTTGATTGTTGAGAGTGATAATTGTACGAAATTTGTGAGGTATTAGCCACATATGATGTCGTAGACTTGGGTCCTTCCCCATACTTTGAAAATCCTAATCCCAGGTTCACAGCTTGTGATGGGTACCCGGAATTGATCATCTGCACATCCCCTTCTTTTCGCTTCAATGGAGGCCTTTTTGTACTGACGATGTATCTGATATAATTTCCAAAATTCTTCCATTCTTTATCCCATACTCAATCCTTTCACCGATCACTATGATGTCAGAGAAGTCGTTTGAAGCATTTCCAATCATTCTGTCATAGAATGGTGGTCTCAAGGTGTTAATAAACATTCCAGCCATCTCCTTGTGGGGGTGTACCTGAGCAGCTAATTCCCTCCACCTTTGTGCATATTCTTTAAAGCCTTCTGTAGGTTTTTTCTCCATCCTTTGTAAGTCCAAACGATCATGGGCTATGTCTATGTTGTATTTATATTGTCTTAAAAAAGCATTTGCTAGATCTTTCCACCTCCGAATATGTTGGTTATCCTATTGGATATACCAACGAGATGCGGCTTCCATCAGGCTATCTTGAAATAAATGAATCAGAAGCTTATCATCAGATGCACAAGCAGCCATTTTTCTGCAGTACATAATAAGGTGACTTCTGCGGCATGTACTACCATCATATTTTTCAAACTCAAGTAGTTTGAATTTATGTGGGATGTTCACATCAGGGACCAAACATAATTGGGTGGCATCAATGGTACTGTATACATCAGATCCTTCAATAGCACGTAATCTCTCCTCCAGAAAGTCCAATTTATTGGTGGTGAAGCGTACTGAAACTGGTCAACCTGATGACGTTGATATGTAGGAGTGAACCCAGGAGGGTAAAGTAGAGTATCGTTTAGCAGTTGATTTTATGATGATTGAGCCCCTTGCGGATTTTCAAAACAGGCCTTTCCCTTACTTGAGGCCAGGAGTTCGAGGACTTTAGCCATTTGCTCTTTTAGCTCCTTAATCTCTTCCTTCATTTCCTCTCGTGATTGCTCTCTTTCTTGCTCGTCCATGACCCTAACTTGAGCTCGAGTTCGATAGGGATGTCGAAGTTGTAGGGCTATCTTTGAAAAATTTCTTTAAAATAAAAATAAAGCAATGAGATGTAGATTTTTACAAATAAAAAGAAGAAATAATGAGAGTAAACTTATACATGAGAAATGATACTGCGTAAAGTGAAAGTTCTAAAGTAATCAATTTCATTCAATTAGTAGAGCCATCCACTACATTTGAGTATGTAGAAGTCAATTACATTACTTCTTTACATGAGTTAATACAAAATGACCAAAATGACCCAAATCTCGGTTGACTTTTTCAAAAATTTAGACAAGTTCTCCCCATTAGGATGGATGGGCAAGACATTTTTCTTCAAAAATGAAGCTTGTTCTGCCAAATTTCCCGCTCTCACAGCCATGCCTTTAAGCCATTCCACAGCCTGCCCAGATCGTTGTCGAATCAAGTTGTACTCTTGTTGTAGCAACTGATAATCATTTCTCAGTATAACAACATTAGCGTCATTGTTTCTTGCCAACCTTTCTGCCACGTTATGATAAGCTCTAACTTGGTGCTCAAGGCTTGCAATGACTTTCAATAATTCTTCAGAATCATTTGTTGACTCAGTCTTTTTAACTTTCTGATTCTCTAAATCAACTTGCAAATTATCAACGATTCGTCGTAAGGCATCATATTGCTCTTCTAACTCGATGATGTACGCATTCTTCTTATCAACAGTTCCCTTCACCTCTTCTAGAATCTCTCGTACCAGTTTATTTTCCCTCTTTAACTTCATGATTTGATCCTCTTGTTCATAGATTACTCCTCGCAAGTTCTTATTGTATTCTGCCATCTTTCTAATTTTGTTGCCCAATTGGTGAGTGTCAGTTCCCAACTCTGAGTTTTTCCGCTTTAGATACGCCTTATCCTCAACCTTATTTCTTAACTCTTTGAGTCGTTCTTCAACTTTGATTCTGTGCTTCTCAGACAAATTCGTCTCGACTGCTAGTCGTCTGTTTTCTTCCAAAAGGGCTAGAACTTTTTGACGCTCCTCATATAACTCATCTAGCTCCTCCTTTTTAGCAATCTTTTGATGAACTTCCAGTCATTTGGCTGATGGTACATCCTCAATTGGTAAGGAAATAATTATTTTGTTTCCACTCTCAAGCCATGCTTCATACTCCTTTGTGCAGTTCATGCGATTCTTTTCATTTCGCATCCTTCATGTTATTTTCCAAGCTCCAATCAGCTGCTGTAGTTTTAGTTCAATTTCTTGAGAATCGTAACTAACCTCAATATCCTTCAATGCATGTATGGTGGGGACAAACTGTCTCATGTATAATTGACGGAGTGCCATTAGCGGAGCATAACTAGTACAACCCCATGGTCCCGGGAGCGGAACCCATTGAAAATCACCACATCTGTAGATCATTGGTGTTAACGGCATCTAATGGACTTTCCAAATAACATCCTCATCTTTCAACTTGGATAGGTATGAGAGCCAAGCCCTTTATTTGGGAAACTGCGGATTCTATTTGGCCATTCCAAATTCTGCAATAGGGATCCTCGTCTTCACCCATGGACTTGACAACTTAACTTGAGGACACTTGAAATCTAGCGGACATCTTAGATGGCTGAGAATCCAAATATACAAAAGAGTTGAGGAGCCGATGAACTTTCCTTTTCCAGACACTCGGATGTGATTCAAAGAACGGATAGTCTCAGCGAGAATTGAGATAACAGGGTTAACACCATGTTCGACTTGAAGGAACATTTTTATCACTTTATCATCCATATAACCTTGGATCTTTAGAAATAACACGGCGCCATAAATACACAGAGCATAAAGAGTCATGCCTTTATCTTCCTTCAAGAAATTCTGGGTGAGATCTAGGAAGTAATCCAACGGCACACACTCATTTCCCCCTTTAATTTTCAAACTTTTTTCAATCTCAGAAGCATGGACAGTACCCAAGAGCTTAGACAAAGCTCTCTTCAACGTGAGCTTTTTGTCATAGTTATAAACTTTGTCGGCATTTTGCAACGGGACATTCAGTAGTGCTTGATATTTATCAATTGTGGGAGTAAGATCAATTATTCCGAAGGTGAAACATCTATAATGAGGGTCCCAAAAATTCATTAAAGCTTCAAGGATGGGAACATTGACTACAGTGTACAATAGATAAGCTATGTGACCATATTTTCCGACAAACAAATTTTTCTGCTCTGATGAAAAATCCTCCTATATCTTCTTCAACCTCTCTAAGTCAATGCGTGAGAAATTTATCTTAGTGATTGATGGTAGAAGAACAATGTCTTCCTTTTTCATAAAATCTCCTTTATGTTTCTGCGATTCCTCTGACCATTGGGATACCGTAACTTGATCTTCTATCACATTCGAAGTGAGAGTCATGGTCTCTAAAATATGAATGAATTGAATACTTCTTTACAATCCCATTATGCAGCATTATGCATGTATGCAAAACAGAAAGATGAAGTTAGAAGCAAAACAATGAAGAGAATACATGTTTAAGTGACACAAGACATATATACATGCACAAAATTGATCATGATTTTAGCAAAAATCTAACGTTGGTCATGATGTGGGCTCTAAAAACATTATACATGTGTGGCTGGGATCTAAAAATCTCTTAATAGGCTCTCAGGTTGTCCACACTGTTATCTGAATAGAGCAACAGGGGCCCCCAAACGGTATCCCGAAAGGGTCAACCTGAGTGAGAACTTTCATGAGCCTGCACGGGAACCTCAATTCCACGAAGGCATTCCACTACTCATTCTCGCTAATCCTAAAGGGAAAGCCCTGGTATAGGGCTAGTGTGTATATGTGAAAGTAAAAATTATGTAAAAAAATATACTTCGTAAAAAAAACTTATGTACAACTACAGTCACGAAAAAATCAATAAATCATATAAACGAAACAAGAATCAATACAAAAGGATAACATAGGATGAAATTTTGCCTTGACTCTCTATTGATCTAAAGATGGTTAGACCAATTGTTAAGGCCCCCAGTGGAGTCGCCAAGCTATCGCAACGTGCGTGCGACGCGGAGTGACGATTAAAAAATTCATTTTTTAAAGAAAAAGAAATTTGGAGTCGCCACCAATCATTTTAGGGTGTGATTGGTCACTCAATTTTAAGATGAAAATTTTTGGTCTAAGAAAACTCAAAGTTGGTTTGGGAGTCGTTTGTGTGTGGGGAAGGTATTAGCACCCCACAACACCCATTATAAAATGGTTACCAAATTTAATCAAATGCTATCTAATTTTTTATTTTAAGGCAAAGGTTAAAGATATTCATTTTTGAATGTCCAATTTGATGCATTTTCTATCATAGAAATGAACAAAATAAATTACTTTTAATAGGTGGTTCAGAGACCATTGAAAAAAATTATTTTTTTGTATTCTTATATCTTTTTAAATCAAAGCATTATTAGAGTTATTCTCGGTATCCCAAGAATAACTCCTCACCTCAGTAGTTCGAGAAGTTTGGTATCCCAAAAATCTCAAAGTCCATTGTCGGCCTTTTTTAGTGAAAATTAAATAATAGAAGTAATAAAATCTAAATCTAATTATTAAAATTATAATCCACACATACATGAACATTAATTATATTAATAAGGGAATAATGCAAGAATCGCATTATAAGCATGACGATGCAAGAATGCTAAATAAATAAACATGCAAAGGAAATTAATGTTAATAATTACAACAAAATGGAAGTAAATGAATAGAGATAAGTTATAGGATGTCAAATTATAGAAAACATAAAATGTTGAGATTATATAAAATATACAAAAAATGTAAGAATAAAGTAAAAAGACTATATTATGTAATAAATGAAAGAAAAAAATTCTAAAAATTTTATATATATATATGCGCTCTTGCTGCAACGCAGCTCTTACTGCAACAGAGGAAAGTTTCCTCTGTTGCACCACTTTTTGTTTTTTGTTTTTTTTGTTTTTTATATAATATTATATATTATAATATAATATAATAGTAATAATAATATTATTATTAAATAAATAAATTGAAAAAAAATGATGAAAAATAAATAATATCTTTTTTAACATAAATATGTCTATTTTTTTTACTACTTAGTCTACTAATTGCCATTTTTCTTTCCTTCCCTCATTAGTCGTTGCTAATCAAATAGCAAAGGGGATGATCATGGATGATAATTAGTTTAAACAAGTGTCACAAAATGATGAAGAAAAGAAAAGACTTTGTAGGAAAATTGAAAATTGAAAATTTTTAAAAAGAAAAGACTTTGTAGGAAAATTGAAAATTTCACAACTTAGATATTTGCATAATCTTGTATAAATCATCAAATGTACACTTTCAACCCATTAAAAGGGTTGATTCACATTTGGTTAATTTTTCCACCCCTCAAAAACTTTATCATCATCCTCATTAATTAAGTTGATGACAAAGACATTTCAATATCCAACTTGTAAAGAAATCATCAAAGCATGAAATTAAAATATTAAGATTTAAATGAAGAGAAATGATAAAGAATGAACAATCTACTTATGTATAAAAAAATACAAAAGATATCAACTACATTCATATGAAGAAGAGAGATGAACAAAATATATTATGAACAAATGTACCAAACAATTAAGCTACCTTGAGAAGAAGAAATGGAAGAAGATGAAGATAATAGAAGTGTAGAACATTTTCCTCTCTCTAAAATCACCTCTCTTTCTTACTCCAACCCCTCTCTTTCTCACTCTAAAAAATGACTTCGCCCTTTTTTTACTCCCAAAAGACCTCTCCTTAAGTGAAGATTTCATTCCTATTTATAGGCAAAATTAGGGTGCATTTTTTACTTTTAGTCTTTTTTTTCAATTTTTATTTTTTTAGTCCTTTTTTTTCAATTTTTACTCTTTAGTTTTTGTACCACTTTCCTTATTTTAGTATTGGATTAATTTTCAAATTATACATATAGTCTTGGATTATTATAAGAGAAATATACAGCATGTATATTTCATGTATTAGGCCGGATAAAATACAGTATCTACAACGGTCCACATAATATTTTAACATATTACCCTCTGTGAATATCAGTAACAAGAGTGAGATGTAAAATTATCATTTTATCCCTCTAGTTATTATTTATTTAACTCTTTTATTGACTGTGAATAAGAAATAATAACAGTGAATTGTCTCGTAAAGTTCACCATGTCTTATTCAATGATTCATTTCATCGAATATTTGGCCAAGTTAATTTATTCACACACCCATCAATAAAGCTTAAGGTAATATTGTTACATTTATAATCTCGTCACGAATTTCTATATTTGTGAATCACGCAACTCCAACATGGTTGAATCACGATCTCAACAACTAAGGTATTATCTGGTAATTCAAACTCACTCTTTTGGAATATCAAATATTGTAACTAACTAAGTCAAGTTTCGTATTCGCCTCAGAATTAAGGTAATTATGAAAATACTCTTATAGGTGTAACAATTAGATTTAGAGCTAGATAAAGGGTTTTGCTCTAAACTAATTAGTTTTGGTCTATTTAACATGTTCCACAACATGTCTAGGTCAACCATTAGAGTCTCCACTCCCATGCCCAGAGACTGGCACCCTTTGGTTAAACCTAACAGTCATAATCGGACTCGATTGCTTAGTTGATCCTAAGACTGCGAATAACATTCTGAACTATTTCAGAAGTTCGTCTAGAAGATCACTCAGTCTTTACTCTTCTTACGTTGATAATAGTTTCAGGACTTGAGTAAATTATAAACACACTTTAATTAATAGAAAACTTTCATTCATTCATTAAATTCAATAATACAAAATATCTGAAAAATAACTAAATACTCATAAATAGTTATTACACCCTACTTTATGAACATAATTCTAACAAGACACTACAATATTTATAGCCCCATTGATCTAGCATTTATTATCATATGAGACTTGCATAAGCTAACTTCAACATCATTTTCAATATGGTTAAATCAAACCCGACTCAGTCATGGTCGAAGCCTGGTGTCAGTGCCTGGTCCATTTCAATCAATATGGTTAAATCGAACCTAACTTGGTCGTGGTCGAAGCTTGGTGTCGACACCAGGTCCATTCATTTTCATTATGCTAAATCGAACCCGACTCATTCACGGTCGAAGCCCAGTGTCAGCGCTTGGTCTATTCAATCAATATGGTTAATCGAACCCGACTTGATTGCGGTCAAAGCCTGATGTTGACACCAGGTCCGTTTATGTTCATTTTTTGTTAAATCGAACCTGACTTGGTCACGGTCGAAGCCTGGTGTTGGCGCAAGGTCCGTTAATTTTTAATACGGTTAAATTAAACCCAACTCAATCGCGATCAAAGTCTGGTGTCAGCACTTGATCCGTTTAAAACAATATGGTTAAATCGAACCCGACTCAGCCGCGGTTGAAGCCTGGTGTCAGTGCCTGGTCTATCTCAATTAATTTAGTTAAATCGAACCCAACTTGATCACGGTTGAAGCCTGGTGTCAGCGCCATGTCCATTCATTTTCAATATGGTTAAATCAAACCTGAATTAGTCGCGTTTAAAGCCCGGTGTCAGCGCCTGGTCTGTTTCAATCAATATAGTTAAATCAAACCTGACTTGGTCACGGTAGAAGACTGGGGTCGATGTCAGGTCCGTTTATTTTCATTTTTGGTTAAATCAAACCTAACTTGGTCACGGTCATAGCCAGGTGCGGCCCAGGTCCGTTCATTTTCAATATGGTTAAATCAAACTCAAATTAGTCATGGTCAATGCCCAGTGTCAGCACCTGGTCTGTTTCGATCATTATGGTTAATCGAACCTGACTCAGTCATAGTCGAAGGCCCGTGTCAGTGCCTGGTTCATTTCAATCAATATGGTTAAATCGAACCTGACTTGATCGTGGTCGAAGCCTGGTGTCGGCACCAGCTTCGTTCATTGTCAATATGGTTAAATAGAACCTAAATTGAGTCGAGGTCGAAGCCTATGTCTATCCAGGTCCATTTTTCTTTCAAATATCTTAGTTAAATTGAACTCAAATTGAGTCGAGGTCAAAGTACGTGTCTGTCATGGTCTGTTTCTTTTCGAATATCTCTGGTTAAATCGAACCCAAATTCAGTCGAGGTCGAAGCATGTGTCTATCCAGGTCCATTTTCAACTATCTCCAGTTAAATCGAACTTGAATTGAGTCGCGGTCGAAGCCTGTGTCTATCGAGGTCTGATTTTTTTCAAATATCTCGGTTGAATCGAGCCCAAATTGAGTCAAGATCGAAGCATATGTCTATTGAGGCTAGCTTTATTTTTAAATAGTTCTTGTTAAATCGAACCCAAACTGAGTCAAGGTCGATGCATGTGTCTATCCCTATCTTTTTTTTTCAAATATCTCTCGTTAAATCAAACTTGAACTGAGTTGAGGTCGAAGCATGTGTCTATCCAGGTCTATTTTCTTTCAAATATCTCGGTTAAATCAAACCTGAATTGAGTCAAGATCGAAGCATGTGTCTATCCAGGTCCTTTTACTTTTCAAATATCTCTGGTTAAATCGAACCCGAACTGAGTCAAGATCGCAGCATGTGTCTATCCAGGTCCATTTTCTTTTAAATATCTTAGTTAAATCGAACCTAAATTGAGTCGAGGTCGAAGGTTGTGTCTACCCTTGTCCAATTTTTTCAAATATCTCTGATTAAATTGAACCCGAACTGAGTCGAGGTCAAAACCTGTGTCCATCCAGGTCTGTTTCTTTTTAAATATCTCTGGTTAAATCAAACACGAACTGAGTCGAGTTCGAAGTCTGTGTCTTTCAAGATCTATTTTCTTTCAAATAACTCTAGTCAAATCAAACACAAATTGAGCCGAGGTTAAAGCCTGTGTCTTTCTAAATTCGTTTTCTTTCACATGTCTCTGGTTAAATTGATCCTGAATCGAGTCGAGGTCAATGTTTGTGCATATCCAGATCCATTTCACATTTATGTCATTTCATAGAGCCCAAATCAGTCGAGATTTCTGTTCCCCTTATCCATATAATCTTTTTTCGTACTGATCAAAATACTTCATTTGTACATCTTCTAAGTTTAGAAGCGTGAACAAATGAGGACAGCT
The DNA here is from genome assembly GCA_003255025.1 of Datisca glomerata. NCBI lineage: Eukaryota > Viridiplantae > Streptophyta > Magnoliopsida > Cucurbitales > Datiscaceae > Datisca > Datisca glomerata. The sequence continues at coordinate 538,136 of QANY01002415.1, forward strand.
GTAGATACTGTCTTTTGTCTAGTGCAATATTTTGAATATACACCTTACTTTTTGGCACATATACTAGTCTAAGACTATGTGTATCGTTTGAAATAGAAGAGTAGCCCATGGGCTATAATGAAAAAGAGAGTCCAAGGACTAAAAAAAAAAAGAGCATAAGGACTAAAATAAAAAAGTGAAGCCATAAATTTGTCTATAAATAGAGAGGATGTGTTCACTTGAAATGTGGTATATTGGAGAGAGAAGGAAATGAGGTCTTTTGAGAGAATGAGAGTGATCTTTTTAGAGAGAGTGAGAAATGGAAGAGATTTTCTAAGAGAGATAGGATGAGAGTTTACATTTCTATTCATCTATTCATCTTCTCTCTTTTTTTCTTAAGTTTAAATTTCTTGCACCATAACTAATAAGATATATTGTTCATTATTTTTCATCATTTTTCATTCATATTCATGTAGTTTTTTTCTTTTCCATAAATAAAATTATAAGTGTTTGTTCCCATATTCTTCAATTTTTACTCTTAATCTTGAATTTTATTTCAATGCATTGATGATTTTCTTCAAACTTGATATTGAGATATATTTTTCATTTTTTTTAGATCTTGTTGCTATTTTAGTGACACTTAGTTGAACTAGTTATCATCCATGATCATTTATTTGCTATTTGATTACCAATGATGGAAGAAAGGAAATAAAGGTAATTAGTAAACTAAGTAGTCCAAAATTAAAAAATTATATTTATATCCCAAAAAAACAATTTTTTATTTTAAAATTTTATTCAACATTTTTGTGACACTTGTTTGAACAAGTTACCATCCATGATTATTCCTTTGTTATTTGATTAGCAATGAAAGAAGAAAGAAAATAATGGTAGTTAGTGAACTAAGTAGTCCAAAGTAAAAAATGAGTATATTTATATCCCAAAAGATACCAAAATTTTATTCATCATTTTTACATGACATTTGGTTTAATTAATTACCATCTGTATATTTTTTTATATTTGGATAGCAATTATTGAGGTAGAAATAAATGGTAATTAGTAGACTACTTAATCAAAAATAAAATGTATACTATTATTTTATAAAATTTTACATTTACGTAATTTATACATAAAGAATTCAATATTTATTTATAATTCCATTATTATATTATAATATAATATAACATAAGAGGGTTGAAACCTCCAGTTCTCACATAGAGTTGTTCCCCTCTAGGGTTGTTCCCCTCTGTCAAAGTTGTGGCTACACAACCGCAGCTTGGTCCCACCCCTATTTTTTTTCTTTTCACTTCTTTTTCTTCTAATTTCATTTTATTTAATTTTTTCTTAATACATATTGATGTCATTTTATTTCACTTGACATTTTTTTCATTGCTTTTCTTTTACACATTCTCCATATATTTGTACTTTACACATTCTCATCAAAATTGTCACATATTTTTTATCCTTCCTAACTTTTCTTTTTACCATTTTTTTTAAAGTTGTTCTTCTACGTATTTCTTATGTATTATTGTCATGTTGTTATGTTTATAATATGATTCATGTCTCATTCACTAAATCAACATATAGATATATGCTATTTCATATCTCATTCATTTATAACAACATGTATATATGTATGTGAGTTATGTCCTGTTAACTTGTAATAACATGTATATGATTTGCTTATAAAATAACATGTAAATCTAAATCATATTATCTTTGTAAAAAAAATTTACTAAAATTTCGATGATGGACTTTGAGATTTTTGAGATACCAAACTTCTCGAACTACTGGATGATCAATCACGTCCTAAAATGATTGGTGGCGATTCTGAATTTCTTTTTTTTCAAAATGATTTTTTCAATCGACATTTCGCGTCGCATGCACGTTGCAACAATACGTCTACATTTTAGTGGAAAAAATATTGCAATCTCTTTAATTGTAGCCCTTCGTAATTGAAGCTGCACTTTCTACTCTCATATTTATGCTGATATAGATTCTTGACATTATGACTTATGTCTTCCATTTCTTCCAATTGAAGTTGCAAACATACATGGTTCTTTCTTAAAGCCCCAAGTTTTCAAGCACTACCCCTTTTACCCCTTTGAATGAGAAATGTGGTATAGAGAAGTCAATAATCAATAAAGACAAAAATCTATTTCTCACCTTTCACTATAGTGGTGATAGGGTCCATTCTCACCCATGTACATGTGTACATAAACTAAATATTTGTTGAAATGTTTTATTTTCCTATCAATGTGAAAATTTTAATTGGTTCCGTGATTATATATATATTTTTTTACAGTGCATCATGAAGCTTGGGTAAGATGGCTATCTTAAAGGTCATTGAAAATGGGTGGTGGATGTATGACTAATTTTCTTTGTCATCATAAGAGTGTCTTGTTCTTAGCTTTGTAGCGTTGATTTGAGAGTGATCATATGTAAGTGCATTCTAATTAATGTCAAATAAATATTGTTTATGGTGTTTCTCCTTATCTATTATCTTCACACTGATCATTTTTGAATGATCTATTTATCTTTAATGGCCAGGGATAGATTGTTTGTTTCATATTTTTGCATAGTTTATAATTTTATTAAGTATAATGAATTGTGAAATTAAATTTATTCAACTAGATAATGTGTGTATTTCATACTTAATATAACTGGTTTTGATGTTTACATACACAATGTGCATCTCATATACCATTTTTCTCCTTTATTTTGATGCATACTATAACGTAATAGATTTTAAAAAAAATAAACACGTGTATATAATACAAATACACAGATAAATTTGACGGGAAAATGTTTACTTTGAAATGACATAAAATTCAGAGTGATGATGATAATATGTTTAACACGTGCATTGCGTATGAAGTTTGACTAGCATGATAAAATTCTTTGGTATATAACAGTTTTCCTTTTCTTATAAGTTCAATGAGTAAAAAATCAGTATAATATTTTAATGTCCATAATTAGTCGAGAATAACGTAGTAATACCGTCGTACTTTTTTCAAAAATAACATGACGTGTTTGTGTATCTTAGGTAATAAGCAGCATTATGAAACTTATAATGTAAGAATAAATTAGCTCAAACTCTACAATTAATGCAATTTCTTTATATGGCTAAATGATCGTTCAATTTTTAATAATTAAATTGATAGCATTTGGGAGCAAATAAACTGGGCCAGAGGCCTAGAGTTAAGTTAAGTTGCTCGCAACATGAAAAGAGATGTACAAGTAGACTATGCAGTGATCTGTTGGATGGAAGTGGCAGTTGGAAAACTCTTAATACGAATGTACATGATCAGTATAAGTTGCATTAAATGTTTTCAATTTATTTTTAAATAAGAAAATAAAAAAAACACATATATTGTTCTATCCAGTGCACTAAATTCATTCATGTCTAAATAGAATGAACATATCTCTAAGTCAAATTAGTTCTTAAATTTTTTATGCAGTTAAAAGAAAATTCACTAAAAGAAAAACCGCCTATGGTGGCGTTTTTTGGTCTTTGACGGCGGTTTTAACCACCACTAAAAATAAATGCAACAATTAACCAACCGCCACCAAATCGACCACCGTAAAGATTTTTAACGATGGTTTTGTCAACCGTCGGAGGACAGCTGGCAAAAATGCACTCTGCTCGTGGTTTGTTTTTACATTTAGTGACAATTTCAAACTGCCGCTAAATGATTTAACAAACAAAATATATGGCGCCGGTTTTGCAAAACCACCGGCATAGAGTGAATTTGTTAAAAAAACTTAAGCTTATGTCCCCTTCATCTGCACTCTTCACAAGAAGTGGCACAAGTATGTCCCCTTCAGATTTCTTCATGCTTCCAACATATAGATCAATTAACCCCAAAAAAGTACGTGAAGCGTGATTGTAAAACATAATTAAAGAGTATCTCAGTATTTAGCCTTCTCTTTTTAATGATAACAAGTCCAAAAATATAAACAAGCAATTTCAAAAGCAGAACAAAAATATAAACAAGCAATTCTAAAGACCAACATCAATTTATGATTCAATGTAGAAAAGCATATTGTTCTTGTCAATATAAACTCATGTTCACTAGCATAGCTTTCATTTATAATAAATAAAAATACAACGTAATCTCATAAATCCATAATAAACTGCATATTAATTGTAAAGTAAAATGAAAATACAAAGTAATAACATATGTCTATTTAATGAACATGAACCAAGTAATGTAATTGTAAATTAATTTTAGCTCACCTTATTTTCCAATCTCTATGTTCCTCTCACTACTCTAGGAAAATGTGCATCTCAAATATAGATTCAAATGAAATAGGAACGACTCTGCTACCACCTCAACTTGTAAAGGTTTGAGTACTTGAAACTTATAAATTGGCCAGAAAAGAAAGGGAGAAAATCACTACCACTCTAAAAAATAAAATCAAAACTACTATTAGCAAAATCAAGGGTAAAAAAATGAACAACCCTATGATGAAAAACAAAAAGAAAAACCATTGAGTTATAGAACATCTATAAATAAAATCACGGGACTCATTCTGTAAACTTAATAACTACTCAATACTCAAGAGTCATGACACTAAATTATCCCTTCTTTCAAGAAACATGCCAAGAAAAGCATAAATATGAGAACTATCCACTTTCAAGGTTCGTCCTTATATACTAAAACATGCCAAGAAAAGCATAAATAAGATAACCATTAAGTTCAAAAAGACCAACAAAAACAAAATATCTATTATTTTTAAAATGCATGGACAGAGAACTATACACTACAATGTAAAGTCCACAATCATGCTTTTAACTTTAGCTATAGAGATAATCGAGCAAAAAAAAGTCCACCCTTCAAGCAAAGAGTCATAGGCTAACCCACTCAAGTTTAAAAACTCTAACCTCTAGTCATTAATCATAACGTGCACAATATAAATATAAATAGAGCAAAAAAAGTCCGCCACCATCATCTGTCAAAAAACAACCATGAAAAGATGTAAATAAACTACTCCCCACCTCCCTTGAACATCTCTCTTTACACATAAAAGAAACTGTTCTAAGAACCAAATGAAAAGATAAGCTGTGGGAGATACAAAAATCATAAACAATTTTCTTCTAATGTCTCCGACCAATAATTTTGGGCTAGGCAAACAAATATTTAGCTTAAGAATATAAGAAGAAATTAAGCAAACATGGCTTGTCCCAGACCCATAACACCCCATCTCTCAGGCAAAGGAAAAGACCCAATTATTCCTAATGCTTCCTCTTATTCAACATGCTCATCTTCCTCTTCTTCTTCTTTCTGTTTAGTACAATTTTTGTTTTCTTCTTCTCCTTCCCTCAAACTCTCAAATCCAGATACTTTGTCACATTTAACTCCATGGCAGATAGACACCCTCAAAACCCTATTTCTCCTTCTGGCAATTCCCCTCTCTGCCCCTACCCCACTCCCTCCCTCCCTCACTCCCTCCCCCGACAAGAGATGATACAAAATGTAAATGATGACATATAGAGAATTCAAAGGCTAATTCATACCATTTCGAAGCCAGTTGATAACATCTGGAAATTGCACCAAATAAGATAGACAGAGATAGAGAACAAAAATGAGACGGAGAAATAGAGACTTACCGGCATCGACAAACAGTGAGGATGACCGGAGATCTATGAAGGGGAAATGGCAAGTGACCAGATCTGAGCTTCTTCTGCAAATCACCTGAGAATCGCCTAAGAAAAAGAGAGAAAAAATGAAAGAGAAATAGTGAATTCACGAATTGAGGGTTAGAGAATTAAGCTACTTTTGCCGGCGGTTCTAAACCGCCACTAATATCTTAAAAACTGCCACTACTAAGATTTTTTACAGGCACTAAAAGTCCTTATTTATATGACTTTTAGTGGAGGTTTTTCAATAACCGCAGCTAAAGGTCATAAAATATGACTTTTTTGTTTAGCGGCGATTTTTAAAAACCACCAGTAAAATTTTTACCGCATTTCTTATGGAGATTGTTACAACCGCCACCGTTAAACCGCCGTGAAATATCATTTTTTTGTAGTAATTACTCCACAAGGTAAGTAAATTATTTAATATACATAAACACTTCTTCTATCTTTAGATATTAAAGGTACCAAGAGGCTAAACCGGGATTTTAGCACATAGGCATGCCAAGATATAGAGTACTGAAATTTACTTATAGGTAAAATTGTACAAAATTAAGTATCGTGATTCTTTATAATAAAAAAATTGATGAAAAAAAAATTGTATTTTCTACATATAAGTAATTAAAAAACATGTCGTCTGTCTCAAATAATTGCTTATCTTTTTCCTTGTACACCTAATAAAGTTACAACACATATGTTTGCACACTTGTTTTTAAATGAAAGTTAATATAGACTACTCAAACATCTGTCTAGTAGAGATTTATGTCTAAGTTCACATTATAAAAATACATAATCCAAAAAAAAGGGGGAAACATATTTTCATGCTTTTTTCTTGATATAATTTTTTTGGGGTTTATTTTGTTATTTTAGTTAAATGTTTGGATTAAAAAATTCATTTCAAACTCAAGCTCCGTAAAAATAATAAAGTAAAAGTTATTCAGGAAATTTAAAAAGCTACCTAGAAAAAGGGTGCTTCGTCCGACAAATTTGGGAGAAACAGCGCGACAGAGTCAGAATGAGACAGAGAGAAACCTCTTGTGAGGGTTAGAGAGATTAGAGAGAGGAAAACTTCTATAATAATGCGAAGGTTCTGGGGAGAGAGAGAGTGAGTAGAGAGAGCTTACAACGAGAAAGAGAGCTTGTTTAGATTAGTTGCTTGTTCAGATGAATTGTTTGGCATCTTTAAATAGAGAAGTCACTGTTGAGTAAAATTTAGATTACACAACTCTAAACTTATTAATATTAGACACAAACAAGTATATAAATTACTTGTATTATACTCACAGTAAAAGACACTACAACGCTTTCTAAAGACCAATCGTAATTTCAAGAGAAATACAAATAAACACTCAAGAAAATCTGGCAACTCACACTTAAGCCACAATACTTAAACTAGGAATATAAAGACTTATTTTTTTGAAAGATACATTTTCCTGAAGCATGGAGGTAATTTATAGTTCTCACCATGTAATTTTCACCATAGAAATATTAAATTGAGAAATAATCCTAGCCATTTATTATTGTCACATTCTACACGCTTCTCTTAAAAAATCTTCTGTCTACAATATTCTATAATTTTTTCTTAAAAATATCTTCCTACCACATAAAGCGTATGATTTTCCAAATTATTACAACAGAACAAGATCCTGGTACTATTTCTACCTTTCAGAATTTATTTTTAATTTTTTGTGTTAATGGCTCTCTCTTTTCTTTCAAAGTTATTATTGCTCTTGATTTTTGACATTTTCGTCAAAAATATTAATAAACTTTGTAAGTTGGATAATTGATGAAACTCACTTGGTAATTAGTTGGATTTTTACATTCGAATTTAGTTTTTGATTTAGCGAAATTCTTGAAATTCCTCTTTTTAAGTCATGGATTTTCATTAATGAGCTGGGAATTGTAATTGATGAAATACCCATATGTGAATTGTTTAGCAAATTTTTTTAAATGAATCCACGAAATCATTAAACCAAAAGAGTTAATATAAAAACGAGTGAGTTTGCATTAAAAATACAAAAGAATATGGGTACCCAATGTGTATAGGGATGTTAATAGGTGAGTTTGAGTTGGGTATGTGTATATCCACTAAATACCCATATTAATTCTTATTAATCAAACTAAGACATGGGTAGTCAACGGATACCTAATGGAAACTCATTTTTTTTTCTTTTTTGCTTTGGAACTGAAGGAATATTCTTTATTTTTTTCTATTCAATTCAACCAACAATTATATTTTCACCATTGACTTCTCTTTATTCACTGAACTATGATTATGGAGATTAACGATTCAGTTAAAATTATTCTATCTCTAAATCAATAGGCTGAACAATAATTTTCATCATAAATAGCTTAAATTAGAAATTGAGTCAACAAAACTGTTATTTATTAAACCTGATGAGTTTTAGTTTGGTTTATCGATTATAAAATTGATGATTTAGTTAGTTCAGCTATATGATTATTCGATTATAAAATTGACCATCCAATTAAGCTCTATTGTAAAATAAATGAACCATAGTTTGGTTATTCGATTATAAAATTGATGATCCAGTTTGGTTTGATTGTAAAGTTGATGAATTTCAGTTCCTTTTTATCATAGGATTGATGAATTTTATGTTATTCAAATGTTAAATTGATGAACTTTGTTGGTTTCGACTATAATTGATGAATTTTAGTTTTAGTTATTCAATTGATGATTCTGTTTGGTTTGATAAAATTGATGAATTCTAATTTAGTTCGATTATAAAATTGATTAATTTTAGTGTTGGTTATTTGGTTATAAAATTGCCGATTGACTTTAGTTCAGTCTTAAATTTGATGAAGTTCAATTTGATTATTCGATTATAAAACTGCAATACAATTTAGTTTGGTTATAAAAAAATTAATTTCATTTCCTTTTGATTATAAAATTGATGATATTAATGTTATTTGGTGTAACATTGATGAATTATGGTTTGATTCGATTATAAAATTGATAAATTTTTTAGTTCGGCTATTCAATTCATGATTTAGTTTAGTTCTATTATAAAATTTATGGAATTCAATTGTCAATCATGAGTGAAAATGAGAATTACACCACACTTTTCATTAGATATTGTTGTCTTAGAAAGAATCATTGAAGATGGAAAAAATGCCCTTAATCAGGGTTGGTTAGGGAGTGGAGGTAAATTTTTTAAAATGAATGGGTACCCAATTATTATTGGGTATTACTCATACCATACGTATTTATAATGAATAAAAAATTATACATCCAATAAAAATTCATACCGTTTATAATATTTTAAACTCACCCACACTAACTCAGATACCCCGTGGGTATTTTTACCCACGAGTATTTTTGTCATCCCTAAATGGGTACTCATTGGATATACCTATATCTTATTGGGTGTTAGTAGTAAAAGTTAAGCATAAATATACCTATACCTACATACTCATATAATTTAAGATATAATTTAACATGGGTATATGTTATGGGCATGAGTAGTAAAAGTTAAGCATGGATATTTTGTGAGTAAACTATCATATTCAAGCACACTCATTGACATCCCTGTTGACATCCCTGTTGACATTCCTATGTAAGATAAGTGTTAGGGTATTTAAAACATAGAATTATCATATGCATTTACAGTAAGAGTTTTTCTGCTGCGGCTTGTATATAAGAGAACTCCACACACAATTGACTTAACATGTCCCTAATGTCTGACTCTTTTTTTTGCTCTTAACGTTTTCTCTTTAAGTCCTAAAAATTGAATGAAACATTTATAGCTTAAGAAGCAAGTTGCAGTACCAGTAAAATCTGAGCTAATTTATGCTTTCATTACAAGCTTATATGAAGAAAATAATAGTTATACTAATAAATTTAATCTACTAATGATTTTTTATATCTTTTCCTCTAATTCCAATTACTTTTTGCTCTCACTTTTCTTGCTTTTTTATATTCCAAGCCGCTAGCTTGGATTTATAAAAACCTGACCAAATACTATACTTTCTATTAGCTTAGATACAAGCTTAACTTGTAACTACCCTTTTTAGGGTTGTTTTCAATGTGCATCTTATTTTACCTATCAAAAATATAAAACAAAACCAAACTGTAGTCTGAAAAACCAAAATATTTGTAACCTTCCATTTTTTGTGGGCTATAACAATATACAATTTAATATTTTTAACTTAAAGTACTGCAATTATGAAGTACCTATCATTTTTTAGGATTTCTTTTCTACATAATATTTTTTCTCTTTACCTATTAAAAGATATATAATGTAAATACTTATTTATATAATATATTGACTATGTCTTTACCATCATACCTTAAAAACAAGTTACGTAAGATTTAATTAAATAATTGTATGTGAGACCTATTAGTTTGTGGTAGGCAAGTCCGCCAAATAATATACGTTATAACTGAAGAATTCGATGATTTTCTTGACGAAAATTAGCATGAACTACATATATCAAAATGGGACTCTTGTGAAAAATCAATGGGAGGCTCATAAATATTGGAACAAATTATGTGTTTCCGACCCGAGATTTATCATACCACCAATAGGACATGTAATACTATAAGTCGATTATTCACAGTGAGTTAGGAGCTACACTCATTTTCTATTCTTTTTAGAAAGATTAATTTATTTTAAAAATACAACTCAATGAGTACAAGAACGCCAGCTCGTCAAATTATAGTCTCTGTGAAGATCATATGATTGGTAATATGCTACGTGATTTTAAATAAAGATTTATCAAGTATTTGTGTCAGTTAATTGTAGAATGTTTGTTAGGTCAAGACAATGTGGTGCCACTTCTATTCATAATTGAAGTTTTGGAGAAGTGATGGCTCAAAGCACAAGTGTTAGAGAATTGGGATTTTTCTTAGGTGAGTAAACATAATCTCTTTAATTCCTTCTTGAATTGAGTTACTTATGAACTTTTGATGTAAGGAGGGTTTATTTTGAGTATTTGTACATAGTGAAGAGAATTTAAAGAAATCTACAATTTCTTGTATTTTTCAATTGTGAACTAAAAAGGAACAATATTTTAGATTTTGGTGGGTAAAACTCTTTTACTAAATCTGAAATTTTGAGTATATTTTAGCGAAAATATTTGGGCATCACTGTTTGTTTTCAATTAAACTCAGTTATAAAGGAATAAAGTAAAAAGCTCTTCTCTTTTTTTCTGAATGTGAATTTCATTTATGTAATGGAAGTACCTTTGACAAAAAAAATTAAACAAACAATTTTGAGAAAAACCAACTATATCTCTAACAATCCTTTGGTAATCTTGCACTGAAAATATCATGACCTAAATCAGTTATCCCAAGATATGGATAGCTCGGATTTTTTTGTACATTGCAATAGTGAGTGATGGGATGAGTTAATTTGGTACTATGCTGCAAAAATGATGAAAACTGGGTACGATCTACCAATCTGTTCATAATAATAATAATAGTAATAATAATAATTACTTCAAATAAGAAAAATATAATTAAAATAGGAAAAATAAAATTAAAAAATTAATTTTAGTGCAAGTAAATTTTAACCAACTTATTCCGGTACCAGCATCTTCTCCAAAATATATGCTCTAAAAAATTATGGAGAAACTGTACAAACTTGCTATGAACATAACCGTTGTCATGCATGAACATGTTGTATATGTTAGGATCAACAATAACTTCTTTCCTGATTTGGAACTAATCTACCAATAGTCTAGCCATATTGTGTGTTTTGACGACAGTTTAAAATATCGGACAATTTTGACAACAATTCTTATAAACTATACTTTTTCTTCAGTATCCCAAATGATGAGGTAATTCAATGCCCACAAGGTAGATATAGGATTGTGTCTATTAGGATACCAACGTCTTTGAGAAAAGAAATAAAGCCGTGCAACTGATAAATAACATCCAAAATTACTCCATTGATTTACGTAAAGAAATGAATATAAATCTTGAATATCAACAAATTCATAAGAATAAATTTATATGATCACAGTCATTTCTTGACAAAAACATATACATTCATAGAACGCATAATATCATACTCACTCTTATCTCTCAGGAAATCAAACAAAAGATAAACATGAAGAAATTGCAAAGTTTAGAGTTCATTTTACAAAAGGATGGATGGAGGGGATGGAGGGGAGGAATACAATTTAAGGAGGGTCAAGAAGACAGAGATTCACATTATTAATAAGGATGAGAGAAGTCCAGGAGCATGGGCATAACAAACTTATAAATAAAATTTTTAAAAGTCAAAACGTGATATTTAACTACTTTTGACAACTTTTACAAAAATATATAATGTGACACAGCACACTTTTTACAATGAGAGTTTTTAAGTAACTTTTATGAAAATCCATTTTTATTGAAGTTTGATGTATCTCACATGCATTACATCTGCTAGATATTTTGTTTAAAATTATACAAAGACTCATAGAACAACTCATGCACATGTTACGTTCAGTCCAACAACACACACTAATTCATTTTTAATCTTCTACAAAAAGAATCAAGCAACTTTGCATAAGTCAACTGTATAAAACATTGCAAAGTATAATACTAATACATTTTGGATGACAACGACTCTCAAAGATTACATCTTGCAACATTAAATTTAATTCGCAGGAACATTCTATGGTGTCAATAAGAGGAGGTAGAGTGAAAGATTCGCCAGGTGTGAAATCTCATTGTATTCGAGGAGTCAAGGATTTGCTGAGAATTCCGGATCAAAGAAGAGGCAGATCAAAATATGGTGTAGAAAAACCCAAATCAATATGAATGAAAGATGCCTCTGGAACTTATTTTTCTCGATCAGTCGAGGGAATAACCACAATGCTACGCCCCAAAATAGAACTATACGAAGCCCTTCTGAATGATCTATAATGGAGTATACTACACTAGCCAAAAAAGAGTGTATTAGACTCCATTCGCCCATGGAAGTGAGTGGAGGAAGAATAAAAAAAGAGAAAGGTAGAATTATAAATAAAATTGCATTATGCGTTGAGAAAGCAAGTAATTTTACCTATACAATCATATTCGCAAACATGAAAAAGATTGCACTTATAATAATTACTATAGTCAAGAAAGAAACATTGCAGTAAATTAATAAAAATTGTCATTTAAAGGAAGTAGTGCAATGGGCATTGCAATTTAGGAACGGTTCTAATTTAAACAAACAGTGCTAAGAATTTTTAAAACAATGCCAAGGCTATGCACGGAACCCAACACATTCGTGATACTATATTCTTTACGACGGCAAGGTAGAAAACAGTCACTGCATGGAAAACACACCCAAACCGCCTAAATGAAATCCAATATTTGCAAAAACGATCAGAAAAATCAGCGCACAGTTTTAAAGAATGACCAAAGACAAGAGAATTCAAAAGTCAAAGTACTCAAATCAAAATAAACACTTCTAATGCCAAATACATTAGAATGGCCAAATACAAACAAATATAAAAGTTAAGAAACTTATGTGTCATATTTATAGAATGTGTAGAGATATTTTATGAAAACGAATATATTTTCATACAAAATTCAAATATTTATTTTCTAATGAATAGACATTATTCAAATTAAAAGAATATAACTTTTTAGAACCAACCATATTATGTCACATTTCAATTATGTAGTGGGTAATATGAGAATAATAGGTAAAACCTGAGGATAAATAGGACCAATAAAAATTTCTCCAAGATTATGCCCATATATATTAAAGATGTTAATTTTTTTATGTTTCAAATTTTATATCGCTGGTTTTCAGTTTAATTAACAATCATGGCTAGTTTGCTTTTCTTTTTTTGGCTACCCATTAATTGAAGTGAGGGTAGTTAAGGTATATTAATTTTCTAAAATTGTTTTTCTCAATTAAAAAATGGCATTTGCTAATAATTTTTTTCTTGCCAGTTAGTTGTGGATCGAGGTCTATTAATTTGTACAGAAATTACGCTAAATGACAATTTTAAGAACCTCTATTAAATTTTTATCAAAGTTCCTACTTCAATCAATTGGACTTCTATACCTTGAGTTTAATTTAAACAACTTGGAGCTTTTAACTTTTCTTATTTTTTTTAATTTATGAAATATTCCCAAGATTACTTAATTTAAGAAATGTAAAACATTTTTCATCTTTTCTTATTTTTTAATTTATAAAATATTCCTATTGATTATAGATTCCTTAATTTGAGGAATATATAAAATTCCTTAATTTGAGGAATATATAAGAAGATTTGGTTTTTTACGTAATTTTTTTGTGTATTTATATATTTGAGATCCCCTATTTTAGGATTTATGACCACTTATATTGAAGATTAATTTTTCTTAATAGTATATATTATAAAATATCATATTGTAATTCAAATGTGTTTCAATAATAGTAATAATTACTATTATTCAATGAAAGTTTTTCTTGATTTTATTTTTCATGCATGTGTTCACATTCTAAATGTTAAGAGATATTGACACGGAAAATATATCATCTTAATAAAAAATGTATAATACATATGTTAGTTGATACTAATTATGATAAAAAGTTTACATCATTCAATAAATTATAATCAATATAAATACATCTCGATATCGATGTTATGTATTGTTAGTAAATATATAAGTACATGTTAATATATAGTTACACAAAGAAAAAATTCACATATTTAAATGTAGTACTATAATCCTTGTAAATACACATTATCACACAAAAATTAATTCGTGTTAATGACAATTGATTTTTCACTTCTTGATTATCTCATTTCTCACGTCTTTGGAAACGTTAGTATGTTTTTATTTGTTAACTTCTTATCCTGTCATTTATCATTCACTTGCACATTAAAAGTCAAATATTAAATTGTATATCAAAGTAAAAGTAACAATGTTAATGTTACGACATATAAATTTGTATTGAAAGTAAATTGTTGATCAAAAATATTTATATTTATTACGTTTTAATAATAATCATTTGATAATAAATGACAATATGGGTATTGTAGATTATTTAATCTCTATAAATAATTAGTAACCTTGAATAGATATGAAATGTGGTACATTTATATCAATAGTGATCTCATAGATTGTAAATATTTGTATCCAAATAAAAACTTGTAAAAATTGATATGTAAATTTCAAAGAGTAATGCTCATATGCATAATAAAGATTGTAAATATTGTCACTGGCATTGTGTCCTCGTAGATGTTAGTCGTCTTCTTTGGTTGTGTCGTCATCTTATTACACTACTTCTTGATGTTTTAGTTGACATCCAGTAGGATTTGATTATTATTTTTTTGTGTATAATAGGGTATACTGGCATTTAATAAGAAGATGGCTTTTGAATTTTTATTTTTTATTTTTTGTGAGAGGTAATTCCCTTTTAGGTGAGAGAGAGTGTTTTATTCTTTTTTTCTAAATTTTGCTGGTATGCCAGTTATAAGATGTGAGTTGCATCATGGTAGAAAACTAATAATTATGCCTTTCAGTAGCTAAGATGAGGGATATATAGAGGTATTCGAGGCGATCGATTGTGATTTGTTGTCTGTGATTATATTCCATAATGAAGTAAGATCACTAGGTCATGAAACTTGGAAATGTATATGGTATTAAGGGTAGAGTTTCGAAAATCTTTTACCTTTAAACTATCATATTGATATGTATAATATACTGGCAAGATTAGAGAGTGATATTGAAGGTGGATTAATTGTGGTAGGACTAGAAATAATGCTAAAATAACTTCATCTTGGATAGCTCAAAATTATTGGGTGAAGTTTAGAGATTCTCCTAGTTGAGAATACAAAGCATTGAAGGAGGAGATTAAGAGGGAATTTTAGGTGAATCTTTCTTTACTGAAGTGTTAGAAAGCCAAGTATAAGGCTTTAAAAATTGTGTGAGGTGATGTTGCTAGGAAACATGCTTAGATCTAGGATTATTGTGAGGTTATTAAGAAGATGAACCCTAGTTCTAGTATGGGAGTGCTTTTGAACTGAAATGTTTTTCAAAGATGTTTTTGTTACTTGTTTTCATGTAAACAAGGCTTTGTTGCTGGTTGTATACCCTTGATATGTTTGGATGGTTATCATTTGAATGGGGGGTTTTCGCTGGAGGGGGTATTGATAGTTATTGTTGGGGTAGACGGAAATGATACCATGTACCATATTTGTTATGTAGTTGTAGAGAGTGAAACGAATGAGACATGCAAGTGGTTTGTTGAATTATTGTCAGGAGAGATCGATACTGACATTTACCCTACATTCATGTTAGAAACCTTGAAGGAGGTGATGCCACATGCATGGCATAGAGTTTATGTCCGACATCTTTATGACAATTATAGAAAGAGTTTTCCTGGGAAGTCAATGAAAGACCTAATGTGGGGTGCAGCTAGAGCTACCTTTGAGAGACAATTTAAACGAATTCTGAATGAGTTAAAGGAGGTGAACGTGGCTGCACATGCATGGCTTGAGAAAGAGGCAACTTCATATTGGTCTAAGCATGTTTCTTATCCGAGGGTTAAGTGTGATGCAATCACAAACAATATGGCTGAATGTTTTAACAAGTACATTTTGGATAGTAGGGACATGCCTATTATTACCATGATGGAGATGATAAGAAGGTTATTGATGAAATGGTTTCAGCAGAAGAGAGATTCGATACGATGTTACACTGGGTCAATATGCCCTAAAATTCATAATAGAGTAAATGTGAACAAAACTAAATCTTTTAGTTGCATTGCGCATTAGAGTGGTGACAACATGTAGGAGGCGGAGCACATGTATGGCTCTAGGTATGTGGCTGTGGGAGTTGGGAGTTGACTAGCATTCCTTGTGCACATGCTATTGTGTGCATTCATGAAGAAAAGAGGAACCAGAGAGATATGTGGATGAGGTGTACAGCAAAGAAAGGTATTTGAAGGCATATGAGTGTCACATTAAACTTGTCCTATATGTTGATCAATGGGACACTTTGGAGAGGGATGAGCCCATCTGGCCACCTCGAAAACCAAGGAAAAAAAGAAGGCTACAAGAAGGAGAAATAGAATCCCATAACACTACTAGAGCATTTGGTGGGGGGAGAAAGCTAAAGGTTGGTAATTGTAAACGTGCAGGTCACAATGCAAGGTCATTCATACAACCTGCCAACCCCAACAGAAAGGAAAGGAGAAACAAGTTGCAATCCCAAATTGTAAGTTTTATTAATCATGTAAATCATTTATAGTTTGATAGTTCAATTTGGTTTTATTATTATCCATCTTTTTTTCAGGTCCAAGGAGACCAAGTAGCTTCCCAACATAGTCCTACGCCTCCTAGTCAAGTAAGTTCTAAAATTTTTACATAGTTGTATATAACATTGTTCCTACCATGCAATTAAGTTCTTTAATGATCTTTTCAGATTCAAAGTGTACCCCAAGTTCAACTTAGGTTCAAAGGTCATCCGCATGAGTATCACAAAGAGAAACTCAAGTAAGGAATTACATTTTGTTACTGTCTTTTGCTACTGTATTGAATTAGGACTTTTTTTTGCTAGTGTGTTACTTCATACTGTTGAATTAAGACTGTTGTTTTGCTACTATTTTTTGCCACTGGAATTTGACATTTTTGTAGAACTGTTTTCCTACTATTTTGCTACTATTTTGTTGAATTGGGATTATTGTTTTGCTATTGTATTTTACCACTGGAATTGGGACTGTTTTGTTGCTGAATTAAGTTGTTTTTCTATTGCTTTCCTACTGTTTTTGCTACTAGAATTTGACATTTTTGCTGAATTGGAACTACTGTTTTGCTACTAAAATCGAGAGTGTTTTGCTGCTAAATTGGGTTGTTTTGCTATTGTTTTTGCTACTGGAATTTGACATTTTTGCTGAATTGAGACTCTTGTTTTGCTACTTTGTTTTGTTGTTGAATTGAGATGTTTTGCTACTGTTTCCTACTATTTTTTCTATTGGAATTTGACATTTTTGCTGAATTGGGATTCTTGTTTTGCTACCGTGTTTTGCTACTGGAATAGGAACTTGGGATTGATTTTCACTGTTTTTGTTAAATCAGGTTCTTACATATAGTCAAGAAACTCAACCTAACCAAGATGTACAACGATTATCTCACAATTCTAACACACGAAGGAGAGGAAGAGGAAGGAGATGATCCATTTAGAATGTCTTTTTTGTGAACTATATTTAGAACATCTTTTTTTGTGAACTATTAAGAACATTTTTTTAACTATATTTTGAAGTATATGATATATGATGTATTATTAAAACTCTTTTGTGGTAGATGAAAATGATGGAATATACTTTTGTAATTATTTTGTTGAATGATCTGATATAGCAGGTAGATATGACAATCATTCAGTTATTTTGTTAATAAATATTGTAATTATTTTATTGAAGGATACGATATGACAATTATGTTGTTTAACTATTAAATATCACAACTATGTTATACATCCATTGAAAATGGCATAGAATAATAGGTTAATACATTAAGATGAGAAATGATCTTAGAATTAAGAAAATGAACATTTTTGTTGTTGATCAAAAGATCTACATATGATTTAAATAATTTTATACATAAAAAACACTTAAAACTTATCCTTCTCAACCTGTAAATTAAGTAAAGAACAATTATCTATAATTTCATATCTAATACTCTTCTTTATCCTTCTCAATTAAGTCTAAGCCATCTTCTCTAAAAATGATTATTGTTGGGGACTAAGATAAGTAGAAACAATGCCCAAAAACAAACCCTAAAAATGACAGAATGGTGGAAACCACTACTTCAACCACTACATGACTGGAAACCCACTCTAGAGTTATTTTCTTTGATTTTTTTCTCACCGACTTACCAATAATTCATCTTCCAAAACCTGTTCAATTTTAAGATTATCATGATTTAGACAATAATTTTGTTGATATACAAAGAATACAGAAAATTAGATTAATTGGGAAAATATTTTTCATCAATATCAAAAACTATCTCAAACAACCAAATAAAAATGAATTTATACTGTTCAGAAAACCCTAAAATTAACAAATATGGAAAATTATGAAATACTCAAAATTGTGAACAAAATAACTTCCAAGCCTCTGAAAGTTCTTAAAACAATGTGTTTTGGGACCCGAAACTGTGTTGTGACTAGTGATTCCCATCATACATGTAGATCTCTGAATAAATTTCGATTTGATATCTTATAAACCATGTGGTTCAACCTGAATCAATAGTTACATCATCTGGAAGTTGGCATGCACGCGTCATGATCTATTTGTTCAAGAAATTTTAAAGTTGCACCGTCCGCATCACTGGCGGTTGTTTTATGAATAAATTAGGGTCATTGATGGGCCAAACCGGTTGGTGACACCCCATGTAATTTATCTAAATTACACAGACACACATTTTATTTTTAAAAATTACACAGCCCTCCCTCGTAGTTCACATTCTACCACAAATATGTCTAATTTCTTAACAGAAAACTTTGACGATAGTTAAATGATACTGTAAATGTCCTAAAACATATTTATCCCTATTTGAAATGAAAATTTAATCCAAACACACATTAACTAAGCACTTGACTAGAATCATATTGAATCATAGAGCATCTTACTCATAATCTTTGTTCAAATTTTGGTACAATTATAGATTAAATTGCTTAGTTAATGTATATTTGGATTAAATTATGGGTTTAAACAGGGATACTGATGTTTTTGGACATTTCAGTGTTCATTTAACTTTAGTTAGAATTTTTCGTTAAAGAATGAACCTATTTGTTATAAAATGCAAAGTACATGAAAGATCTATGTAATTTTCAAATATAGAGGGGATGTCTGTGTAATTTATGTAAACTATAATGGGTGTCGGCGTAATTTTCTTTTTTTTTGTTAATTTGAAAAACGATCACTTTACCCTTCATCTGATATATAATCAATTTTTATGTACATTTTAAGTTTAAGTTAATTTTGTTAAAGATTACCTAGCCAAAGAAAGGATAGCTAGGTACAACCTATTAAAGTTACAATTACTTGTAAAACATCAGTAACATATTTACATGCTGTGGATAATTACTTTACTTCTTAAAGTAATGTAAGACTAAATCTGCCTACAAAAAAGAAGTTATTCGGGGATGATAACCCTTAATATAAAATGAAGAAAAGTCAGAACAAAACCAAAAGACAACAAATAAAAATATTTAGCAAACGATACCAATATTATAAAATAAATTTTTAATTGCACTTTATTATGTTACATGTCAAATATATCTCCACATTATACCTCAAAACATAATATTGTAACAAAACTAACCTCATTAAACATGTTTTTAGTATAACCAAAATCAGGCCGTTTTTGGCTTCTGAAATTACAAACATTCTACGTCGTTTAAAAAAAAAAAAAGAATGACCAACTTTTTGCCGGTTTAGCATAACCTTCCATCCATTTCGTAATAAAACGACCAAAGATAATGCCTAATTTTGGGTTTTTATGAAACTAAATGTTAAAATAAATAAGAAAAAAATTTTATGTTAAACAAAAAAGAAATAAGAAAAAACTTTGCCAAGTTCTGTATGAAACCATTGTCATTTCATTCGCATAGATAACCAATCTTTCTATGTGACAATTATCACAAGCAATATGCGACTAAAAGCAATAAGCGGGATAAGCAGCTTTAGAACAAGAAGTTGGTAACATTTAGAGTGTGTTTGTTAAAGTTTATGACTATAAATTATTTTATATACTAAAATAATAGTATCTTATTTAAAAATTATGTCATAGATGTTTTTTACGAATCACTTGCATATATTTTAAGTATATTATTATGCATGTAGAAATATTTTAAAAAACACTAGAGCATGCGTTTCTTATAAAAGTGTTTACACATATTAATATGTGTTTCAAGTAACAACGTTTATCAAGTACATGTGATTTGAAGTTAAATTTTTTTGACAAAAAGCTCTCAAACTCACCCTTAAGATAGTATTAACAAATAAATTAGTATAGTTTTTTTGTGAAGCCAATTGTTATTTCATCAAACACTTTTTCGAAGCCAGAGAATGTTAAATGTAGGGGAGGAGAAATACATGGGCTAAGACTCACTCAATAATATTTCTGAATAAGACTCAATACTTCCATTCCAATGGAGGGCCCATATTAGGTCCAAACCGATGACTCTTTCTTGATCG
Organism: Datisca glomerata; assembly: GCA_003255025.1. Taxonomy (NCBI): domain Eukaryota; kingdom Viridiplantae; phylum Streptophyta; class Magnoliopsida; order Cucurbitales; family Datiscaceae; genus Datisca; species Datisca glomerata. The sequence continues at coordinate 558,890 of QANY01002415.1, forward strand.
AGGTTACTATGATGAACGAGGCACCCTCCGTGACTGAGGCGGTGAACACAACCCCACCTATGCTTACACTATTGAGGTCGTGTGGATGATCGATGTCCTCTCATATCAAGATCGCGGCTACTCGAGATAGCCGAGATCATTCTCCTGGCACAACAAAAATATGATAATCAGTCATACAAGAAAATGATAGCTACATAACACCTCTATAAGACAATCTCAAGGGTTGTTAACGATGATAATCAAAATATCCTAATTGGAAAATATTCTCCTTAAATATCTTCATTCATTATTAGATCAAGGAGGATGATATAGTAAAGCGGGACGTTGGACTTATACAGAAAATCATTGTAAATATACAATGAACCTCATTAAATGGTAAGCAATTCTCCACACTACTGATATTCTTTAAACACTCTATTGACTTGATCGTCGGAGTGTAGTAGGTGGGGGAACCCCCGGTGCCCGGCCTACTCCTTTCACGTTCGTTCTTAATTTTCACACACCTTTAGACGAATCACCGAGCGACACGTGACGCACCCTAAGAAAGTCGATATTAAAGTCACTTGCAAGTCTACATTAGTTGTGCTATTAATTTATTATGTTTTTTTACTGATCATGTAGATATATATATTTTTCAAGGGATGGTTAAATGTATAGTTGTAATAAAATAAAATTATCTACTCATTTGAAGTAGAGTGTGTAGTATCTAATTCGTGATATCCTAGAATCTTCATCTAAAAACGTCTAACATAAACCTTTAAACGGTTAATAGTCGAATGATGAGCTTTAACTATTTGGTCAAAGTGAATATGATGAGTTGGATCGACACATATTATTTAGCACCCTTACTTTTACTAATGTGATTATGAATTCAAATCCTGCTACTTCTATTTTTCACATATAATTTGTTTGTTATGAGAAAAAGACGTCCAACAATAATCATTTTTAGAGAAGATGACTTAGACTTAACTGAGAAGGATAAAGAAGAGTATCTTGTTTGTTTGAAGCGTGAACGGCAAGAAGATGCTACTTTCATATCTTTTTTTAATTTTTAAATAATTATATCCTACAAAAATAATTGTGTAAATATTATATTTTGATAAAATTTAAAGTGATAAGATTAAAGATAACTTCTAATAGTTAGATATGGTTAAACAATCCACTAAAAGATAGAGAGATCAATTAGTTGAGATAATTTAGAATTGGAAATGAATTGGAGGGATCACTTTTCAATGGCAACCAGACATTGATATCAGGATTTTTTGTTGCACCTCTAACATATTTTATTGAACCTGAAAAAATTTTAGTGAACTTCCTATTTGTTGAAACTCATAATACATTGGTTGAACTTATGTACATATGCGTTGAATTGCTTCTAACATTTTATTGAACACCAACATCAATCCCGACCGACATTGTAAAATTTTATGAATTGGAGATAATGTATATACGTTTGAGATATAACTTCTAATAGACTTGTAATTTTATTTTGTTGGCCAAGATAAATAGATATTCTTATTATTATGTGCAAGAAATTGAGAAATTAAATATCAAAAAAAAAAAATTGGTTTCCTTATATAAACACCTAACCCTATATATTTACAATTTTATGACAAATGTAATGAATATATCACTTTACCTCGAATAGATGTAATTTTAAAATTGGGTTAGGTGTTTCTCTACACAACTTGACTCGTATTCTCTCTCTAGAAAATCGAGTATGTTTTAGCTCCCAAGCTAAATTCTGAGCTTCATTTCTCTCTCTATTTATACGGAATACTTCTATCCTTGTGTCTTCTCTTATTTACTTTCCTTTGTTTTCTTCACGCTTCCGTGTCAGTAGTTTGGAAGGAGTGGCGATTTGGTTAAGGTTTTGAACTTTACTAAAAAGCAGTAATGGCGAATTACAAACCGAATGAAGAAAGTGAAAACGAAGCAGACAGTCTGTTAGAGAGTAAGAGAAACACAGAAATAGAGAGGGTGTCCACCTCTGGCCTCCTAGCCTAAGCTTTTTCATTAAAATAAAAACAAACCTCTCTCTCTCAAATCAATTTCTTTCGTTATGGCTTCAAAACTTGTTTCTGCCTGTAAAAATTAAGAGTTTTGATGCAAAAATTTCATTTTTATATGAAACTGCATTGGAAAATCAAAAGGGTATTTTTTTTTCCTTTTCAATCTTACTTAGCTCTCAATTTTATCTAAACTTGTTAAGTTTTCTCTTTCCCTTATTTATTACATATATTACCCAGTTTAGGTTCTGCAAAAGTAGGAGTGGGGTTGTTTTTTAGAGATTTCAGGCGTTTGGTAATGAGTTCAAGGATTGAGAAAGAAGAGTATGGTGCAGAAATAGCAGAGAGTGAGCTGGGTGATCTGCAATATCTTCACTCTGTTTCTCTTCTTTTAGTTCTTTTCTTGTGGCCCATGTGGGTGACATGACATAGAGGGGGTGAGTTAAAGTGTGTAGAGACAAAAGGTGGGTTAATGTGTTAATTAAAGTTGATGGTTATAAATGATTAAATTAAAAATTTAAGATTATAAATGATAAAAAGTATAAAGTTGAGGATTTAATTTATAGTTTTCTAAAAAACTATGAGCAAAATGTCATATTTTCAATTTATTAACAGTTTTCAAAAAATTATTATAACATAACTACCCACGTTTCAATTCATGGGTAGCTAAAAAAGCAGCAAACTAGGTCATGATTATTGTTAGCTAATTTTGATATTATACCAATGTGTTTTGCTTTCTAAATTTTATTCTCAAATTTGTCTCAAAGATCTATAGAAATTTACATATTTTTTTCTCTCCCGAATAATACATATTGTAATACGGGAAAATGGGTTACTTATATAAAATTGAGCGTTGCACCGTGAATCCGTGAAATTGAGTGTTGCACTGTGAATCTGTGATCCTGGAGAAGCATGAGGCCTTTTGGTCTTCCTCATAACTGGGTTAGAATCCCAGCTTGTTTATAATTAGGTTAGAGTCCCAGCTTGTTTTTTTATTGAAAACGTTTTTATATTTTAGGACAAAGTACACGGATATCTCCTAAAGTTTATTTAAAAATAAGGATACCTCCTGTAGTTTTAGAAAGACAAAGATCACCCTTGATATTTTATTTTGTAGACAAAAAAACTCAAAAACTTTAATTTTTAAACTAACGACGTTAATTTTTTAAAAATATTTAGAATACCCTTTATCAACCATTTTGCTAATGGGTTTCGGGTTACAGACGCTCAATTTTCAGGTTATATCAAACACACTCTTTTGATTTAACCTGATATAACACGTAGAAAAAGAACAGCCTTGGGTCCAAGTATTTGAGCTCGGGTACGGGTGCACATGTCTTAGGTAAGGGTCAAAACTAAGATTTATTCTGATAATTTCATTTTAAAATTAAACTATTTGTAACAAATTATACTTATTTATCTTTTCTGAAATTACATGGGTGTCCTTATCTTTAGACAAACCTTAGGGGTGTTTTTTTTATTTTTATTATACATAGTGGACTTTATCATCTTCTGGTAAATAAAGATGTATATAATTTGATGGTTTTGTTAGTTTTAGAATAATATTATTTTTACATATAGTATTACTCCGCATGAAAATTATATGTTACTATATTGTTCTATATTATATATAATTGTGAATTTTGTAGTCTGAATTATTTATCCAAAATTTTCAAATAAAACGTACAATACATGTTTAATTTTAAAATCTGAATTTTCCCGCTTCCTGAATTATTGACAGAATTATCATCAAATGTCTAACTGTTAATTTCTCAATTCATTCTTACCCAACAATATTCTATATTTTTACCAAGTCGAATTAACTAACTATAGTCTTGATGGTTAATTAAAATGAAAACCCAGAATTTTAAATTTGATACATAAATAAAATTAATATTTTTAATAAATAGGGGTACTAATTATAATCATTTAACGGTCACTTTGAATATTTTACTCTTAAAAAGGGTCATGTCACATTTTCTTCTTTATAAAAGTTATATCGAATGATCTAAATATTGTTGCATGACTTTTACTTTTATAAACAAGTGTCATCAACCCGTATATCCCTCCAACTTCTTTTAACATAATTTTTTCTAAAGTGAAAATTTAAGGTTGATATTTAAATAATTTTAACCTTAAATTTTAGATATTTTTTAACAAAAAATAACAAATTAAAGATCGATTGATAGTTTGACAACATTTCGTAATTTTTTTAACAAATAAAAGTGAAGAAATATATATAATAGAAAACATAAGGAGAGGAAGGAAATATCTATGCATATTGTATATTGAATTTTATTTATCTCAGTTATTATCAAATTATTCCTATTGACTTTTATGTTAAATATATAGATCATCACAAGCAAAGACTAGACTAGTACATTTTTGTAAAAACATATAACTAATTGTATTGGGAATCACCAATAAGTTTGGGAAAAAAATATAACAATATACATCCGGAATCATCAATAAATATGATAAAAGTCACTTTCAGGGCAATTAAGTAGATACAAACCAAAAAAGAACTTCGCCATATTGTTTTTGTATTTAAAAAATCGATAGAAAGTCTGATTTTTATTCATAATAAATAAGTGAAAAATGTTTAATTTTGAAATTACAAACAAATCTACATGGTTTAAAAAAGAAAAGAATGACCAACTTTTTGCCGTTTTAGCGTAACCTTCCACCATTTCGTAATAAAACGACCAAAGATAATACCTAATTTTGGGTTTTTATGAAACTAAATGTTAAAAGAAATAAGAAAAAACTTTTATGTTAAAAAAAAAAGAAAAAAGAAAAAGCTTTACCAAGTTCTGTATGAAACCATTGTCATTTCATTCACATAAATAGCCTATCTTTCTCGGTGAATTATCACAAGCAATAAGCGACTAAAAGCAATATGCGGCATAAGCAGCTTTAGAAAAAGATGTTTGTCATAGTTATTGTGTGTTTGTTAATGTTTATGTTATTTTATATATTAAAATATATCATTGTAGTTAATAATTATGTCATAGACATTTTTCTAGGAATCACTTACATATATTTAAAGTAAATTGTTTCAAACAACAACGTTTATCAGGTAAATGTGATTTGAAGTTTAATTTTTTAATGACTAAAATTTTTGGACAAAATGCTCTCAAACTCACCCTTAAGATGGTATTACCAAAGAAATTAGTATAGGTTTTTGGTAAAGTCAAATTTTATTTCAACAAACACTTTTCAAAGCAAGAGAATGTTAAATGTAGGGGAGAAAAAACATTTGGGCTAAGATCCACTCAATAATATTTTCGAGCAAGATCTAATACTCTCATTCCAAAGGAGGGCTCGCATTAAGTCTAAACCGACGACTCTTTCTTGACTGAGGTTACCATGATGAACGTGGCACCCTCCATGAGCGAGGCGATGGACACGACCTCACGTATGCTTACACTAGTGAGGTCACGTGAATGATCAATGTCTTCTCATACCTAGATCGCAGCTACTTGACATAGCCGAGATCATTCTCCTGACATAACAAAAATATGATCATCAATCATACAAGAAAATGATAGGTACACAACACCTCTATAAGGCAATCTCAACGGTTGTTAAAGAGGATAAGATGATAATTAAAATATCCTAATTTGGGGAATATTTTCCTTAAATATCTTCATTCCTTATAAGATCAATGAGGAAGATACACTAAAGCAGGACGTTGGACTTATATAGAAAATCATTATAAATATATGTGAATCTCATTAAATGGTAAGCAATTCTCCACACTACTGATATTCTTTAAACACCTTACTGACTTGATCGTCAGAGTGTCGTAGGTGGGGGATGCTCGATGCCCTACTTACTGCTTTCACAATCGTTCTTGATTTTTGTAGAACTCTGAGCGAATCACCGAGTGACACGTGACGGACCCCAAGACAGTTAATGCTGGCAAATTTTTCGCATCAACAGTAAAGACGCTTGCAAGTCTACATTAGTTGTGCTATTAATTTATTATTTTTTTAAATATTTTTCAAGAGATGGTTAAATGTATAAATGTCATAAAATAAAATTATCTACTTATTTTCAAGTAGAGCGTATGGTATCTAATTCGTGATATCTTAGAATTTTCATCTAAAAAATTCTAACATAAACCTTTAAACTGTTAATAGTCCAAAGATGAGTTTTAAATATTTAGTCAAAGTGATTATGATGAGTTGGATCGATAAAGATGATTTAGCACCCATACCTTTGCTAATGTGATTATGAATTCAAATCCCGCTACTTCTATTTTCACATATAATTGTTTGTTACGAGAAAAATACGTTGAATCTTTATATTACCTAACATTCCTCATACATACACCCAAATTTTTCTTTAGATGATGTACTCAACAAATTGAGACCTAAACAAAGGTGGCTTAAAGATCTTGGAGGCCCTAGAAAAAAATGGAATTTGAGTAATATGTCATTATTAAATAAAAAAATAAATGTAAACATAATAGTAAAGTGCTTTTTATGTATTTATTATTGAAATCGTATTAAAAGACATTGTTTAGTTCAAGCATATGTATTTGTAGACTAAATATGTTAGAATGTAAAAAATAGGAAAAATATGGCATTAAATAATCAAATTAGAAGAATATGGAGCCTCAAAATAAGAAATTTTGAAGATTACGAGGTCATATTTAAGAGGGGCCTAGGCAATTGTCTAATGGGTTGAGCTCGCGTTGGACTTAAATCAAAATGGGAAGTTAATATAGAGGAAACTTTTATAAAAAGACTTGTACAAAAAATTAGAAACAACATTTTAAAAGCTGCTGATTCGTGCACTGTATCATTCAATTAAGAATTAAAATCTCATTAAATTGTT
>QANY01002415.1:576897-602806 GCA_003255025.1 Datisca glomerata
TCATATACGTAGGAACCTGCACGACAATGCTCAAGAAGGCACGCACATATATACAAAAATGTAATCAAGTTGCCTAAGAAGACGCGCGCATATTGAATTATCCGTAATGGTCATACTTAAAGGGTTATATAACCGTTCATAGTTCCGATTTTTATCATGCTTCGTTATCCTACATCTCTACTTCGCACATACATCGCTCTTACACGTGACTTTTACCATAAGCAGATCCATAATAAATACTCAAGTTAGATTTAATCCATACGACTAAAGCCACATTCCGCGGCAACGCGAAAAGTAAATAGTAAAGACAATTTGTATATTTCAAACACGTTTGGCGGCCAAGTTCCGCTTTGAAGGGTTTTGCAACGACGGCTAAAATCTGCCCAACTACATTTGCTGAAATGTCTTCATTGTTTTTCAGGGACAAACTTTACTGAAGCATCTTAGGCGCATCCCAGGGATGTACTCTGCTGAAATGTCTCAAATGCTTTCCAGGAGCAAACTTTGCTGAAACGCCTTAAGTGCGTTTCAGGGACAAACTTTGCTGAAACGTCTTAAACGTGTTATAGGAACAATTTCTGCCAAAATGTCTTAAACATATTTCAGGAGCAATCTTTGCTGAAATATCTTAAATGCATTTCATGAAAAATCTTTGTTGAAACGTCTTAAATACATTTGAGTAACAATATTTGCTGAAACGTCTTAAATGTATTTCTGGAATAAACTTTGCTAAAACGTTTTAAATGTGCTCTAGGAACAATCTTTGCTCAAACGTCTTAAATGTGTTTTAGGAACAATCTCTTCTAAAACATCTTAAACACGTTCCAGGTTCAATCTTTTCTAAAACGTCTTAAATGCATTTTAGGAACAATCTTTTCTAAAACGTCTTAGATGCATTCCTGGATAACAGACCCATCATAACTTTTTGGTTCAATTTGATAATTACAAAAGTCGTAGTAAAAATTACGACGCTAAACATCTTTCAGTTCTAAGTCATCTTCCGTAACAAGCTTTTCATCACCTCGAGTGCGCTTCATGTCAATTTTTTTTCTTATCAATAATCCTAAGCAACCTATAATAGGTACAATTATCGGTGATTTTTACTCAATAGTCCTAAGTTACTCCTCATGATAATTTTGTCGTTACCTCGGATACACTTAGTGGTAATTTTTACTCAACGGTCCTAAGTCACCCCTTATGGTAATTTTTCCGTTACTTAGGGTGCACTTAGTGGTGAATCATCAACCCGCCTATTAAGGTGATTTTACTATCACAGAGGCAGCGATTGACCTAGAATACTTTGCCTAAGGCATCCGACATGGTTATTTCTTGTTACCATGGGTATGTAGAACCAATCGTAAAAATGTTTTCTCTACGTGGTATTACTGACACAGTTAGAGGCGGCCGAAAGCCCTTTTCACAATGATAATTCAACTATGGACAATAAAATTCTCACAGAAAATATGTCCTTATTCTTGTTGTCACGATTATTGATCAGAAGAAAAATCTCCAAGTAAATGAAAAACTGGTTATGAGAGCAAATCTTCCAAACAGAAACAAAAGTGTAGAATACGTCACATGGAATATGCATTTTCTCTGTCATGACGAAATTCAAAAATGACGTAAAGACTGTGGGCCAATATAGAAGATCAAATATATATCTAGAATTTCTCATATGTATACTAGAGCCCCCTTTAGGCATGATTCAGATTCATGTGGCAAAAGATCATGAGACGGTGTAAATAATAAATAATTTCATAAATACCCATGAAGTCAGATGATGAATCCAACAGTCCCAAGATGAATCAGATAATTAGTTAAGAAACTCGTATAATAAGTTGATTGATAGATCTCAAATATCATAAATAAGTTTGTCGATAATTTGTATACCTCGATGATGAGCTCAAAAATAAGTTCAGAAATCTCCGTAATAAATTGATTAATAAATCCAAAAATACCCTTGGAGAGTTGACGTGTAAGATGAATAAATCCATAATTTTCATAACCGATTGATGAACAAGTCAATAAATCCCCATAAAATCTAAAAAAACCTCATATATGAAGGAAAATATATGTCCAGGATGATAGAGTGAATACGAGTGTGACAGGTACCAAACCCTTGATCGAACGTAATTTAAACACACATATGATATAAAATGTGTTAATCAAAGATGTAAATTAATAAGAGAGATTAAAGAATAAAAGAATGTATAATATTTTCTCTCTTATATAAACATGCTCGACTTGTAAATTTAATACGATCTAGATGTATATTCAACTCACATAAAGAGAATCATATATGCATGGAAGTGTTACTCCGATGAATTATAGGCAGTTAAGCATGCGTTATTTACGAAGATATGAGTTCAGACTATTTTTAAGTTCTGATAAAATGATTGTATCATAAAACTAGCCAAAATCAAATATAAGTTCTTTAATGTATCAAGCTGTAAACATGTTATCGATAGATAAAATGCGTAAAGCATTTTAGTTTTGATAATTTATTTAGATCATTAAGAAATGGGTAAAGCACAAAGTGTTGATAAAAATGATAGTGCACCAAAGTATGAATAATGCACAAGAATCAATTAAACATTATATTTAACACAAAAGTTTGACATGAATTTGATATTGCTTAATTAATATTTAAACATACTTAGCCGATGCATATCAAATTATTATCAAGGAATCAATTCGATTTGTATGGTTTATAACATTGATAATAATCTCATATTATCCACAATAGGGTCAAGTTATCAAATTATTTAAGATAGATGATCTAAACATGATAAATGTAATTTCTATAATTACATTAGGGCATGATAAATTTTGAACATGGAGAGCTAATTAATTATGCTCGACGTAATTAACGTAGAATCAATTTCTACTAATTATTTAATATGCTTGAATAATTGTGTAAATATATTCTTCAAGACATTATACGATAAGCTCATGCAATCATCAAATTTTATCTAGAACAATAAAATATGTATTTAAAGGCAAAGTAGTAATTTAAAAATAAATACTTAGCTTACAATTTGATGTCCTTCATTTGTTTGCATAATGCGCCACTCATTTTCTAGAATTTTTCATGGTCTTGCTAGTGCATAAATCTGCCAAGGTCATGAAGAATTTGGGCTTGACCCAAAAGCAACGGGTCACGCGTGGAATACGGGGCAGTAACTGGTCACACGCGGGTTGCAGCAAGAGCGGGTGAGTTCCAGGTTTTGGGTCGTGAAATGGGTTGAGCATGCGTCTTGTGGGCCGCACAGATTGGGCTTCTTGTCGACCCGACAGGTACATGGTCCAGGTAGGTCAACCCGGCCATTATAGAACGAGTAAGGAAGATGCCGGCGCTGGCGCGTGTGATTATTTTCGACAATATTTTTTGACAGTAAACAGCTCTAAATCGATAGAAAATCTCGTTTGAACCCTTTTATGGGTGTTTTGAAAACTGAAAATGCTTCACTTGAAGTAAATCAAAGATCTTGAGATTGAAAATGAAGCTGACTTTTTCGTCGTTCGCGTCGATTCTGACGGTCATGTTCGATGCGGATGTCCTTCTCCAGAGCATATCTGACATCGTGAAGGGCATCTTCACCGGGTAGTCATTGATTGTGCTCCGCGGTAGTCACCTCTCTCGCCGGATGTCCTCCGCGGTAGCCAAGTTTAGTGCTTTTATACCTGTTATAGATATTTCCATAATTAAAGTTTTGGAGGAGTGATAAGAGTATTTATGAAATTTTGATGTGACGAGGGCTTAGTTTGAGCTAGCATTTTTGGTGGAATCTAAATTTGTCGTAGTGTGTAATTATGAAATAAAAAGTTGGTGGGTAAAACTTCTCTATTAAATCTGAAATTTAGGGTATATAAATTATAATAGCCTAGAATTAACAAAAAAAAAGTTGGGGCCGGATCATTGTCTTTCCAATTAAGCTCATCATGAAAGAATAAGGTAAAGACTTTCTCTTTTTCTCTGAATGTGAATTTCATTGTGTAATAGAAATATCTTTCAGTAAAAGAAATAAACAAACACTTTTGAGAAAACAAACTAACTATATTTAAGTATGTGAATTTAGGAGTGCTTTGTGTAGAAGTATTTTAATACATTAAAAAATATTTTTTTAAATCACATGTATTTAATAAATATTATTATTTGAGACATATTTTTGTATGTGAAAATACTTATACAAAAAAATATTTTCTAGTGTTTCTTAAATGATTTTACATGTACATGAATATGTTTTAAATATTATCATTTTAATGTACAAGAAACACTTCCAGTCATAAACACTAATAACTTTGACCAAAAAAATAAACACTAACAAACACAAGCTTACTCTAAGCATATCCAACTATTTTTTTATAAACTAATTAAGACTTTCTGGCCATCGTTTGGATTATAGTACTAAGCTTGTCCTCAAAATATCATGACTTAGATCAGGTGTCCTGATATTCGGATTGCTTATATTTAAACATTTTTTTGTACATTGCAATAAAAGTGATGGGATGAGTTTCAGTACTGTGTTGCATAAATGATGAAAAACTACATACAATCTACCAGTCTGTTCATAATAATAGAAATTCATTCATTCGAAGATGAAAAAGATAATTAAAAAACTTATTTTTTTGTTAAAGGCAAAAATTATATTAACCAAAAACGCAAATACAAGGGTTTAGGGTTTAGAGAGGAAAAAACTAATTACAAATTACATTCATTTCTCTAAAGTAACATCATCAAAGTTGATAGATCTATTCTTAGTATGAAAGAATAACCTCTCTCTAACCATACCTGAAATTTTCTCAAAATAAGACGAGAATCCATGATTTTACCCACAAAAATTCTCATGTTCCTCTCTAGCCAAAGACAGTACACAAATGTAGGAAAAAAAGGTCTAGTACTTAGAAAGAATAAGACTTAGGGTTTCTAAAAGAGAGAAACTCGAGAATCAGCTCATCCCAAAAATTAGGGTAGTAGAAACATCACATCTCCTCAACAAAGGACCAAGCATCTATCTAGAAAGGGGGTAATCACAAAATAAATTATGAATAGATTCAGATCCACAAATGTAAAAAACACACTTCAAGCCAGCACCATTGTTGCACTTAGAAATTGTGTCCACAATGTTGAGCTTGTTGTGGAAAGAAAGCCAAAGAATGAAAGTACACTTTGGGTTCTTTCCAAAAAATCAAACCAGGTGACTCCATCTAGCAGGATCATGCTGGGGAGATAAAGCAATACTAGTATCTCTAGTAGAGAAATCACCATTACTGTTAGATGTCCAAATCCATCTATCTTCATCAAAAGAAGGAAGCCCTAGAGTAAGATAAATTTGTCTGGACTGGAACATGCTCTCAATGACTCGGTTAGGCCATCACCAAACCCTCTCTCTAATAAGAATAGACAGAGGATAATAAAGATTTAAACCAATCAGATTAACAATGTCCTTACCAAACCATTGAAGAATAATGTCATCATCATGCCAAGGGTCAGTGAAAAGGAAGGAAGACTGTCCATTGTCAATCTTCAACATACATAAATGAGATATCTTCTCTCTAAGCATGATCAGTTTTCTCCAAGAGTAAGAAGGATCAACTCTCATCTTTACAGTAAAAATAGACTGTCTTTTAAGAAAATTATGAGAAAACCAAGAAACCCATATAGAATCTTTATCTCTCATGGCAAGCTTCCAAAAAATCTAGACACAACAGTAACACTCCAGATGGAGAAATCTTTGAGATTAAGACCCCCTACATTGAAAAGAGAGCAAACCTGACTCCAAGCCACTTTAGCATCTAAACATTGCTCGGTCTTGCCAGTCCATAAGAAATTCTTCAAAACAGAGTTGATCATCTTCATCACTTTTAAGGTAAAATAAGGAGACAACTCCAGTAGCTCTGAATAGAGATAAGGATAGATCTGATAAGTTGCAACCTACCAGCAAAGGTAAGATGGTTGTTCTCACAAGCTTTAGCCCTGATAATAATCTTCTCCACCAGGATCTCACAATTAGTCTTCCCCAATTTAGTAGAAATAAGGGAAATGCCAAGATATCTAATCGAAAGAGTGCCTTTTGAAAAACATGTAAGAGCAAGAATATTGTCTACCTCCTCCTCCAACACTGCAGAAAAGAAGATAGAATCTTGAAAAAAATTAGGTTAAAAGCCCAGAGAAAGTGCTGAAAAGATCCAGTCCCTCCATGATCACCTTTACCTCTTAAGAATAATCTTTATAGAAAAACAAATCATCTGTATAACATAAGTTAACAATACGATCTTTCTTGCACCTCCTATGAAATTGAAAATCAGGTAAGGAAGTACAAGTCTGAATAATCCCAGTAAGAACTTCCATGAGACTCACAAAGAGATAGGGAGTAAGGGAATCTCCCTGTCTCAAACATCCCCCCTAGATAAACTATGAAGGCTGCCATTGATGTTAATAGAATATGAAGGAGTGGTAACAGACTCCATCACCCAATCCACAAATCTAGAGGGAAGACCAACACTGAGCATAATTTTATCAAGGAAAAACTACCCCACACTACCATATGATTTGAGCAAATCCACTTTCATAGAATATCTAGGGGAGAAATAATTTTCAAGATAACTTTTCAATAATTCCTGAGAACGAAGAATATTGTCTAAAATAGCTCTCCCCGAAACAAAAGTTGTCTGATTCAAACTGATAACGCCAGGTAAGAAGGAACTTGACCTTTTCGCTAGCAAAGAAATAATGCACTTATAGAACAACTTACAACAAGAAATCGGTCAAAACTCAGTAACTCTGCTAGGGTTGCTAACTTTAGACACTAAACTGAGTTCACTTATAAGTTGTCCTGCTTACGAATTGTCCTGCTTTTATGGCGAGTCTTCAGGCTCATTTGTTTGGATATTAATGAGGCACTCTTTCCTTTGCATTCAGAAGATAATATCCAGATAATTTCTTTTTCTAAGTGAACTCACCTTTAATTAAATGTAATAAATAATTAAATTTGGAAGAACGCAAAATTTTAAGATTTTTGGTTAATTCTTATAATTTTCAGAATTTTAGTTAGAATTGGTTATTTTCTTATTTATACGATATTTTAGTATTTCAAATTCTAAAAATACAGCTCATTTATGATAATATATGGTTTCTTTAGAATATTTTAATTAGTATTTTAGAGTTTTTTGAAGCCGTTAAATAGACACCAATAATGTAATATGAAAATACGATTTATTTTAATATGATTTTAAAAGACAGTATCTCTATTTTCTTTTATTTTTCCTTATCTTGAGAAATTCATATTGATGCCTAACTAATATTGCACGAATCAAGAGACTTTTAGAATGTCGTTTCTGATTTTCTATATGATTTTCTTGTAGGAGCTTCCACCATATCAACTTTCCATTTACATTTAGGTCTCAATTAGCTGACCATATCATCTAAGAAAAAAATTGATGTATAACGCGCCATGAATTTTGCTGAGCCCTTCTCGTTTTAGGTGGTTTTTAATGCCTTTTAGTTCTGTTTTTTTGTTGTTGTCTGAATTCACGCGACCATGAATTTAGGTGGAATTATGATAGAGGAATTTTAATATAATAAACAACATTACATGGTTGTTGGTATTAATTGAGGCGAGCAGACCTGCATTGAAGAAATGGACAACATTATACGGTAGTGGTCGGTTGCCATTATGAATTGGGTTTTGGCATGTAGCAGTAAAATGGGGGAAAATCAGAGTGGAGTTAAGCCTGAATCTGAACCTAAAATGGAGAATCACTTCCAGCTAAAAACATAAAATCGAGGATGAGCTGCTGCTGTGAAGAAGGGGTATTGAGGATGAGTTGCCGTGAAGAAGAAGGGGGTATGAAGGAGAGGTTGAATCGGGGTTTGTATGGAGGAGAGATTGAATCGGGGTTGTTTTGTTTGATTGGGTTAGGGGGAAAAATTGAAGCCAAAACCACGTAGTATTGATAGATAGAGGTAATTTTATAATTTTGATATCTTAAAAATTAGGTCGTTTTAAATTAAATTAACGATTTATGAATGAAATGTTATATTTGACGCTAAACTAAATGAGAAGTTGAAGGTTATAAATGATAAAAATAAAAATCTAGGTTTATAAATTACATCAACTTGTTAGTCCGAAAAATTGATTTGTAGTTTTCTCAAATATTTATTTTTGTTGTATGTGATCATTATATTGTTCTATTAGTATATATTTGTGAATTTTATAGTCTCAAATTTTAACACAAAATTGTTCAAATGAAATGTACAATATATGTTTAATATCTGAATCTGAATTTTTATGTATTCTGAATTATTTTCAAAATCATCACTGAATGTTTGATTTTTTCATTCTCGATTATTCTTATCGAATGATACTCTGTATTTTAATAGCCCGAATTAACTAACTTTAGTCATTCTTATTAATTTATAAACCCCTATTTCAAGTTTGAAACATAAAGAAAATTAATATTTTTAATAAATATGAAGACTAGTTACACTAACTTAACAATCTGTAGAACATTTTCACCCTTAAAATGTGTCATGTCACATTTTTTCTTCTTTATAGCTGTAAAAATGATCTCAATATTATTACATTTTCACCCATATAATATTATTACATGTATTAAGAAGAAAAAATGATCTCAATATTATTACATGAGTTAGTGGTTGCCTAGAGGAACTAATTATAGAGTCACTATCGGGCTTTTAAAACGAAGTTGAACTGATTTACACAGTAATTATATGCGTGATATTCATAATTTTTTTACAAAAATGATAAAAAGTCAACTTTCATATTCAAACGGTAAAACTAATTTAAAAACTTTTATTTTATAAAAATAATTGAAAATGATTAAGATTCAACAATAGAAACTTTTCTCGAAGGACGAGATAAACATAACATAATGGTGGGCACGCGACTCTAATGACACAAAACGTTTTCTTTCATGCATTCAATTTATTATTGTTTTTATCTTATAGTATATATTAAACTATCAAATGTATAATCAAACGCAACACATCAACACCATAATTTAACGATATTATGAAGCAAGAAAACAACATAAAAAAATATACATCGCATAACAGAAACATAATTCCATTATAAATTTTCAGACATATAATACAAAAAATTACATATGCAAATAACACTTGTCCGATTCAATTCAGTCTAATAAATCATTGTGTAAAAAAAATCCTCAAAGAATGAAAAAATGTTACCACTATTTAATAATATAGCTCGAAACAAAATACTAATGCATCGTATATAATAAGCTTATATTGATTACCAACTTGAGTACTTTCAACTAATATTATTCATTAGATACTCAACATGCCAGTTTGTGTGATGAAATAAAAATGTGTGTAAATATGGTCTTCTACTGTCATTCAGATCGAATAACTAAAGTATAAGCTAGGAGGTAATAGCACTACACGTCACCGTGTCCAACCAATCTAGACATACTTTGAATTTACTTTGAAAAATCTCACTCACCACTACTGTGAAAGATATGTGGTCTATAAATAATGTGTTGGGGTGTGACGGCCATGAATTTTTTTCAAATTCTAATAAAATGATCAAAGTAGTATTTTCTTAAGTTGTGAACGCTGCAATCACAATTAAATTGATTTAATAACACATATAATAATTTTTTTTCTAATTTTTGGCATATTTAACCATGATTTTAAACAGATTTTAACATATATTACTTAAAAATAATTATTTAAGCCATTAGTTTAGTAATTGAAAATGTACATATATTATAGATACACACATTAATATATTTATATGTGATATTATATGTGTACGTATTTATAATTATTCAACAAGAAATTAAAAATAAATTAATTTATAAGAATGAAAAGAATAAGTAGGATACATGTAATTGAAGAGAACTAGTAAAAACTAATTATTGAGTTATTAATTCCAAATTTAAGTAAAAACTAATTTATTTTACAATGTAAATGACAATATTTTCTAATTTAAAAATTGTGAAAATTATAAGAGAGCCAAAAAAGAAGCCCAACTATGCTATAAATCATGTACTAACGTGAGCTTACAGTAACCGTTGGATAATGGAATGTGGAGTCGGAAAGAATGATCCAAGGAGTTTCTAAATACGATACCATAAAGGTAATTGTAGGGTAGAATAACTTTAAAAACTAAGTTGTCTCCAGCTGTCTCTCACTACTTACTAATTCATCTTGAAAATTTTAGGGGTAGGGGGACGGTAGCATAGAGGGGTTCAATCTACCGTTGCTCAAGTTTTGTAGGACCCACCAAGAGGATCAAAAAGTAAATGAATTGTAGTATGGTACCGTGTTTGTACCATAGCATAACCTATTTTTTTTATCTTCTTCCACAAATCACATTTGTCCAGAAGAGAGAGCATGTTCTTCCTCAGGCGTGAATTCCGGCAGCCCCGCAATTTGAAATCATAAAACACCCTAACACTAATCGTTGCCATGAAGAGGAGTCACTTTCAGAATTTCTAAAAGAAGTTCTGAACTACTTTACTGCTACTGAGAATTATTAAATTTGATTTTAAGAAAAAATAGTATGAAAAAGATTGAGGAGAGATATACGAAAATCTTGAAATTAATACATAATCCTGACAGAAAATGACTCACAAGCTTTAGTTAGGATCAATTTGAACTGCTAAATGGGTTTTAAACACCCCAGCACTCATCGTTGCCAAGAAGAGGAGTCACTTTCAGAATCTTTACTGCTATACATACCCATACTCCTAAACTCTCCAATGTTCTTCTTAAAAGGGCTTCTCTTCTAAAGAAAGCTCCTCATTTGAACGAAGCTCTCTCTCTCTCTCTGTCTCTCTCTCTCTCTCAGATCGAACCTTCACCTCATTTGAACCAGCACCCCATTGCTTTTATATTTCTCTCTCTCTCTCTGGCTCTTTTCTCTCCCAATCTTGCTGTTTATTCTCAGGTATAAAGAAAATTCAGAAAATATGTTTACCCTTTATTTTATGTTTTTTTTGGACCATATATCTGGACTTGGGATGAGTATTTGATGAAGAATAATAGTAATAGACCACTCTAAAACTAGTAAGTTATTATGATTTGGCCTAAAACTAAATGTAGTAGATAAATGGTCTTTTATATTTGTTAAGATTTGAATATGTTTCCAGATTATCTTGGTGATCTCTCTGGTTTTTTTAATTCACCCTTTTTTACCCACAATTTTAGGAGATGTTTGTACTGCAATATATATATATATATATTTTATATTTCACTAGTTGGCGTACTTCAAAATTTCAAGTTCTTCCTATTCTTTTGGCTCTTTTTTATCCTTTTCCAATTTCTTTCAGTTTGTTATTACTTATTAACGCGTTCAACTTTAAGAAATATAACTAATTTGTGTAACCGTATATTGATTAATTTTTTGATTTGTTTTTCTAGTTTTATTATGATTATCCCATGGAGAAGTTTGGTAGGAAAAATAAAGAGGTCAATTGATTATTACAACTTATCAAATGTTATCATTTAATTATTTTATTAACCTATGTACATTTTTTTCATTAACAATGTAGTTGGATATTAACATAGATTGAAAGCACATGATTGTGAAATAATTAGAACACACGTTTAGAAGGCATGACACATATATGATAAAAATTCTGAAATTTCATTTACATTTAGTTATTTTAAATTAGAAAATATTGTCATTTAGAATGTAAAAATAATTTAGGTTTTACTTAAATTTGGAATTAATAACTCAATAATTAGTTTTTACTATTTCTCTTCAATTACGTTTATCCTACTTATTCTTTTTATTCTTATAAATTACAAGTGAGTAAATATGCTACATTGGAAAGAATAATAAATATGTTTTTGTTTATAATTTGAAAATAAACTGATATTGCTTGTAACTTATTAATTGAATACATTTGCAGTAAGAGTTTTTCGACAGTTACTTCCATCCAAGACAACACTATTCAGTTTTACTCGTACATCTATCATGACGTGAGTAATCTTAACTTTAGGCCCTTGTCACTCTTTATTTGCTCTAAATGTCATCCTTTTAATCACTAAAAATTGAATGAAAAATTTATGATAGAAATAAGTTGCATTAATTGTATAAGTTTGAGCTAATTTATGCTTTCACTACAAGTTTTATGATGTCGCTTATATGGCCTAAGATACATACTTTTTTGAAAAAAATAGGACATTAACTCTTTATTCTTGACTATATATGGATATAAAAATAATTGTAAAGTATCATATTCATTATTTGTTCCTTACTGAAATTATATAAAGAGAAAAATAGTTATATACCAACAAATTTATTATACTAGGCGAAATTTACGCTAGTCATGCGTTAAACAAATCATTACTATGTTACGGAATTATATATGATTTCGAAGTAAACTAACATTTTCCTCTCAAATTTATATATGTATTTATATTTTATATATGTGTTCATTTTTGAAAAAATATATTACATTATAGTATGCATCTAAACCAAGGAGAATTTGAGTTTTTTTAAATGAATGAAATGTTAATTTTCTCAACTCTTTTTTTAATAATATGTTCATTACGATATAAATTAAAGAAGTAACATGACATATGAGATGCGCGATGCTGATATAAGAATTAAAACCACTATATTAAATACGGAATACATATACATATCTTTTGATCAAATAAATTTAATATCACAATTCAATATATTTAATAAGCATCGTTAGCTAAGCAAAAAATATGAACAATTAGTCCGGCCCTAGCTATTAAAGAGAAGCAAATAATTCAACTCAGTGTGTGAGGTTAATAGTTAAGGAGAAACAAGATAAACAATAATTATGTTACGGTAATTAGAAGGTAATTAGAATGAATAATTAGTTTATTATTGAACACTATCACCACTAGCTATAACATTGAAAGCTAAAATAAATATATATCTGAATAGTAGTATACCAAAGAATTTTCCCATTCAAAATGTAAAAAGGAGTAGGCTTGACAACTGGTAGATTTGATGACATTTCATACCATATTAAAAAAACTTAAAACAGAGAAATTTTTTATACTCATTTTTTTGTTTAAATTCTATTAAAATATAACATAAATTAAGTACTTCATCTATTCTTTAGTTTGATAAGATTTTATTTTTTATTCAATCATAATTTATTTGTAGCTAGTAAAATAAAATATTCTGATAGTATTACATGATAGTAGATTTGAATATCTGTATATTGATTTTAAGACATTTTATAACAAATATTCAGTTATAAATCAATAATGATTTGTTCATTATAGATGTATAAATTAAGTATTATGTACTATTTATGTTATTTGTGACATGAAAATACATATAAATAAATTTGTAGAAATATATTAATATTTATTATTACGAGAAATTATTTTTAGTATGATGTAATTATTCATAAGAATATGATAAATTGATGAAATAAAATAATTTTCTATACTATTCAAATAACATTATAATTTTAATAGTATCAGTAACCGATTATTATTACTACTTTAATTTTAGTTTAGACATAGAATAATTTGTAAGGATAATGTATTAGTTTCAATGTTAACATCAATTTAAAATTATATGTATATTTTAAATTAGTTGAATACATCCAAAGCACGTATGTTTCAACTAGTATAAACAAAAGTGGGAGTAGAAAGTGCAGCTTCACTGAAGAATGTTTACAATTAGAGAGATTACAATAACTTCTCATTAAGTTGTAGACATATGCATGCGTGTCTACTCCTAATTCACTGTGGATAACAAGATAAAAAGCCAAGACATGCGTGCATTAGCCTAACAAATTAAACTAAATTAATAGAACAGTTTCTTTCATATTTAAGTTATTCAAAATCAAATTATTAAGTAGAAATTTTAATACAAAATATATGAAAGTGGATTTAAGGGACATTGTTAGGATGCGATAAAAACTGTTGGATAAGTATGTTTAAAATTGTTTCTATAATCATTCCTCCTTTTAATATACCAGTATTTTACAAAAAATACAATTTTTAAAATGTAGTTAGCAGCAAAGAAATTCTAAATTCATCAATTTTTAATTTTTATAATATGAAATTCATACAATTTAACAACTAATAGTAAGTTTATTCATATGGTTGTGTGATATTAACAAAATTACAAAGTAGAGTTTGATCTTATTATTAATTTGACTTTTATTTCTTAATCTTATTATTAATTTTAAAGTATAAAAATGATCATTTAATTATTTAATTAAATAACTTGATGACATTTATTGAGAGTTGGATTACAATTTAGTGATTTAATCGAAAATGAGGGGTACACTTTTCTAAAAAAAGTTCTTGAGAAATTCACTTATGAGTGTGTAAACATTTATATATATATATATATATATATATATTAGTGATTACTAATTTTCTCATTTTTCTCTAATCCTAGATACTCTTCATCTCAATTTTTTTTTACTATATTTCATGTTTGCATACTTTGAATATTGGGGGAAGTATAGTAAATTCTTTGCTTGCTATTAGCTTATATACATGAGCTTAGACTGTAATTATCCTTTCTTAGAGTCCTTTTCCAATATTATATATATAATATTGTTCTCTATCCATCAAGTGCTAACAATTGCGATAAATTAGAATATTATTGTGAGCTTTCAATTTTTAGTAGGCTATTATAACAATATATAATTTAATCATATTATAGAGAAATAATACTAAGAAAAATAATAATTTAATGTGTTATTTATGAAATTGGTTTTATAATCGTATGACATATATGTCATATCTCATTTTATGAACTTGTTAGGGTTAATCTTCTTCTCAGATCAAGATATTTTTTTTCCAAATTGTTAATGTGACGTATTGACTATTTCGTAAAATTAAAATTCTGAAATCAAGATAACATTTTTTTCTCTTTTACGATAAAATAATTTATATTATAAAGTTTTGTTAACTCTTTTTTTACCATTGTATGTTGAAGGTCTCTTACATGGAAGGTAATTGAGCAGTCATATGTGAGCCGTGTTAGTTAGCAATGGCAAAGTAAGGAAGTAGTGTACGATATAGTTGGAAAATTTGGTCATTTTTACCATGCGAAGGAAATTAGTACGAGCAGTTCTAGACATGGGACACTTATGGAGTTCTCCACTTCATCGGCGGCCCATGACTATTGGACGATGTTATGGGACTTTGACCTTAAATATGTTTTACATCCAACGGGGCTTGTGACGTTACTTATTGACCCTGAAAATGATATTTCCTCCGAGTTTCTGTTCTTCCCAGATACATTAATAGATTTTAAGATGTGGCTTAAGGAGTGCAATGACTTAAGCTGGTCAAATATCACTTTGGAGTATGTTATACGGTTCGTAATAAGTTACATAATTTTAATAAATCTTTTATCAAATCTTTATGTTTAATAATTATATAAGATATTGTTGACAGTGATGTATTGAGAGCACTGCGTTGCCTTTATGAGAGCTCAAATAATAATGCCGGACATGGCAACCTCATCAATGGCATATGTATTGGGTCGGATAATACATATCTCTACAATTTAAAAGCAGGTATGTTATCCATTCTCAAAAGTAAGTTTTCCTCTTTATAAAATAAAAAATGTTTTTTGGTTTCTCTTGAGAAGTTACCCAATATTAAGGAAATTCTTGTGTTCCAACTGGCCTTTCAATAGCTACCAGTCATTTGATAATTACTAGTAAAATTTTATGTGCTATGCACGTGACAGAACCACTAAATCTTTTAAATATTTTCCTTACAATTTAGGGTCATCATAGTCCTTTCTACATAAATATGAAAGAAAAATTTAACTTTGAATTGATGAATCAATTTTATGTTGTCAGCTTTTTAATTGGTAGGCTAATTAATAAATATCAATATGAGATATATATATATGATACTTTATGATTTTTTTATTGGTCGTAGAAATTTAGAAATCCAAATCTTCACTAAACATTTACTTTTATTTCAAGATTATATCATAGCTTAGTAAACCACGATGTGAATTATTTGACATATTGATCATGAACCTACATTTAAGAATATTGATATTAGTAATAATTTCTAATTAATTGTACTTTAAATCACCCAATATTAAATGTATAATTGAAGACCAAGTCATTGGGCATATAGAATATAAAATGTCATTTTAGGGATTAAGAATAGTAGGTGAATAACATTGTCTAAAAATAATTCTCATTTGACTGTCATTTTTAATATATTATAGGAAATTATTATGTGGTGAAATGGTAGAACTCTGTCTTATGATAAAAAATTAAGATTTAATACTAATAACAATAATAATAAATACATTTTACCCTTCTGTTGATTTTGCTTATCAAGAATCTTTTTGTCGATAAATAATCAATACCCAAAGAGTAAATTGTCATTTCAGATTGATAAATCCAACTGAAAGTGCCACCAACATATAGTTAACACAGATGAAAAATCAAATATACAACCTTCGAAAAACACCATCGATTTATTCATAAAAAGTTTAGTTTGTTTGGCTTAGTCATAGAACACAAATAGAATGTTAATATCATACACTACAGTACCGATCAAAAAGTTGCTCGAATTTTCTATCTTGAAGGTACATTGCATACATGCTTGTAAAATAAAGATAATGGGAAAAACCTACAAATCCACTATATAAATTAAATTAAGATTAATAGAGAGATTATTACTTAATAGTCATGTAAATATTTCGAGTAAAATAAGCATTTATATTTAGTATTTGAGAATGTGTAATCTTACTATTAAATATTTACGGAAATATACTAATGTATTTTACCTTTTGAATTAACAGTAAATATAATTGTTAATTCACAAATTTTAATTGCCATAACTAAACGTTACATTGGCATAGTCAAATTTTTACTATATCTCGAAATTGGATTAATTTTGGCAATATACAAAAAACACAATCAGTTAGTTTTTCACAATCAGTTAGTTTGAATTTATGTGAATAAGAAATGTGGCAAATATGTTTTAATAATTTAAACAAAGTCATTAATTTAGTTATTAATCAAGATAAAGTCTATCATAAAAATATAGTTGTTTATTTCGGTAAATATAGTTTCTAATATAATTTTTGTCTCTTCCCATCTCATGGGAAATACAAAAATTATCGTGCGGTATGAGATGAGATGGTTCACCATTCGGGATGGGACGGCGGGAAATATCACTCTTGGGCAAGCTAATTGGGCTCTTTTTTTAAAGGAAAAATGACTGAAAAATCAACTTTCAAGTTCTAATTGTGAAAATGACCTATATTTTTTTATTTATAAAAATGACCAAAAATGACCTAAGAAAACAATCTATTTCTCAAAATTACACAGTGATAAATAAATTATTTACTATATTTCGGTCATTTTTGCAATACAATATTTTTTAGACATTTTTTTTCATTTGAACAATGAACAATTCTCCCTTTCTTTAAAACTGCAAAGAAATTTTAAAGTTAAAAGAGATTAAATTTAAAGAGGGGTTATGTGTTAAAACTTAAAATAGTTAAGGGTTAAACCATAAAAGGTAATTTTTTTTTTTTAAATTTAAGTGCATATTACATGTATAATAATAACATGATGGGTGTGATATGTTGTTCTGAAACAGTGTCCAGTATCCCGTACCGTTCTGCATGGGACAGAGTGATGAGTGCTATAAATTAAATAAAGTAACTAGTAGAAAAAATAATAGAAACTATTTAATTTTTATTGGTTTTGCTAAATTCATTATTATTTATGAAAAATGTGTTATATGGTTATTATCTATAGTTATAGACATAATGGTATTTAAAATGTAAATTGAGTCTAGTAGTAAGAATTCTAAGTTTTCTATCCACCATTTTTTTGTCGAAATCTATTATTACTAATTTACCCATTACGGGAATTACAAAAAGATACATATAAATATTATTTTATTTTACACCTTTATGTAATAAATTAACAGTATCATTTGTCAAAAATTTAATTCAAAGTAAACTCAATCTCTCATATTTATTTGTTCAACAAGATTTAAATCAAACCATCGAAATTCCAATAAATCTAATAAAAAAGTCAATATCTAAATTTGTACACACTCATAACTTTGTAATTATTTTCATGTTTATCTTTTGTTTGATTTTGTGAGAGATTAAGATTGATCTGATTTATTTGTTATATAGTTGTGTATATGTTGTAATAAATTATTCTAGTAATTTTTAAATTTGTTCACATAATTTTTTTGTGGTCTAGGTACATCGGCATCAACTTCATCAGTTGATATTCAAGATTTATATTCATTTCTTTGTGTAATAAGAAAAAAATCCCAATCATTGGGAGTACATTTGGATAAAAATTGTCAATTGCACCACTTTCTTTATTTTCTAGAATATCATTGGTATCCTAACAGGCGCAATCTTATATCTATCATGTGGGCATTGAATTACCCAATCTTATGGGATGATGAAGACAAAGTACAATTTATAGCAAACGCTGTCAAAATTGTCCGACAATTTAATTTGTCGACAAAATGGACAGAATATCATAAGGTTATTTGTCATGAATTTCCAGATTGGATGACACAAGTGAGTGTTGATGATGACTTACAGAATGTGCTCATGCATGGTAATGGTTATACTCAAAACAAGTTTGTACAATATCTGCATAATGTTTTAAAGCATTTTTCGGAAGATTCTGGCACCCGAATAAATGTGGTAAGTTTTACTCATACTAAAATGAATTTCTTTTTCATATTTGATATAATTAACTATTATTATTATTTTATTTCATGAACAGGATGGTAGACCATACTCCGTTTTTCATCGTATATGCAGTTTGATACCGAAAGTCATCCCAACACTCTTTATTGCAATGTTCCGAGAATGTATACATCCTTCTGATCAAAGTCTTGGGGATCCTGATCTAAATTATGATATTTTGAGGTCAAGAATAGCCATGTAAGTAGAAGAATGGTTAGAAAACTAGGAAAACGAAAATTGAAAATACTTTACGCCATTATACAGATATTGTACAAACTTGCTTTGAGAATAGTAGATTAATTTTGAAGATAACTTTTACATTTAAATTTTAATATTCAATCTGATATATTTTTTTTAAATTTCTAATTAGTTTAATTAGTATTACAAATTCTTCTACTAGTGTTTATCGAACTCTGACCGAACTATTTTATTAATAACTACTAATATGTTAAGCTTACACAAATTATATTTAAATAAAACTAGGAAACCCATATATTATTTACATTTATGTAGATTGCAATAATTATTTACGTACTTATTTTTGTAGTTATTTCTAGATGTATAATGATTTTTTCCTTAAGCTGATCAATCAATTTATCATTATTTAGATAATAATTATTATAGGTAAATTAAATTAAGATTGATTAACAAAATACTTCATTAATTACTTAGTATTTCACGTAAAATAAGCATCTACATTTAATATTTGAAAATATGTAGTCTTACTATTAAATATTTACGAAATGTATAATGTATTTACATTTTAGAAGTACAGTAAATATTTCTTATGATTAAATATATTACACATAAATTTTTTATTATCATAACTAACATTACAAATCATAGTCAAATATTTTCTAGATCATAGTCAAATATTTGAGAATATGTACAAAGCTCAGTCATTTGGTTTTTCAAATAACCAAAAAATTTGAATTTATCTTAATGAAAATTTTGAAAAATATTTTTTAATAATTCAAAGTCGTTTAATACAACTATTAGTCAAGATAACTTTTTTTGTATATATATATACATATATAAGTGGGGTCTAGGCCCAAGCCTCGAAGCATGAAACCAAAGAAAAATCCTAGGTCTCACAATTAACCCTCAAGACCCAAGTTAAAGAGGAGTCATCTACTCCTAAACAATAACCATCCTTAGGTCTATCAGACTCAATTACTAAACAGTCTTGGTCAAACAATTTAATCCATTTGCAACTACCCAACCTTTTGATGCCTCATTAGTCAACCAACCAATCACTCATTATAAAAAATCATCCCCTTACATCCACAAATCACCTAGTAAAAATCTCTTCTACATTGAATCTCCATTCACCCATTTAAAGGAACCTGCCAAAATAGCAAGAGCCCTATTTTCTTCCCAAATTTCACTTTGTCTTTGGTCACTGAGACAAAAATCTTAGTTTTTATAGGGACATCCTCTTGGAAACCAAACCCATTAATATAAGCCCAATCAAAGATTCAGGAGGAAGAATCATTTATCATTCTTTCTATCTTCTCAAAATTATAACTGTGGAAGAATGGAAGACCCATCTTTCAGGTCTCAAAAACCTTTTGAATAAAAATCAATACAACTATTTTGACTATATTGATGCTTGGCACACAATCTTCCTACATTGGCTGGTTATTGTTATTATTGTTTATCAGTTGCTTACTTGAATAATTGTTTTTGCTTAATCTCACTCTCCTCCCAAGTGGATGGTTATTCTTACAATTGATTATTTCTCTGTATTATTTGTTTATATAATATGTGAATATGTTTTATCAGAGGCTGACGTATCAGTTTCTATTTGGTTAGCTTCAAGTACCTCAGTAAGACCTCTTAGGGATGTAAAGCTCGAAGGTAGGGTGGTTGTAGGGGCAGGTTGGAGAAGAGCATCCCTAATAGGAGGTTGTAGAAGTCACCACAACAGATTAGTAATCAAAATATAATATGAAATTTTCAATATTAAGAATACTTTAATTATTTGAGCCGTGAGTAGATTATTTAGGAGTAATTCTTCTGGTAGCAATATGTCTACAATAACCACAATACCTGACATAATAAATGATGAATATATTGAATTAGCAGATGATCAAGTAGATCATAGGATATGGAATATACCCAAAATCTCTAGTAAAAATATTTACAAATCAACATGGTCTGTTGCTTCTTTCAAGTCTCAACATCATGTAAAAATAATTGAAAAAATATATACTCTTGGAAAAGAGTAGGAAACCTGTCAATTACTTTCCTCTGATGTAATAAAGCATCATATTCAAGAATGTTATAATTTTCTTCATTTTGATTTAGTCTAAATTAGAGTTAAACCACTCACAACGAGAGGTCTAGATACCTTTGTCTTGTTAGCCTTGGGAGATGCAAGATTTATTAATTTTATTGATAGTATTATAGGATTAATTGAATCCTCACTTTGTAATGGCCCAATCGATTTTGATTATTTTCCTGATCTGTCTATTAGCTTAACATATTCTAATATTTTAAAATCATTAACTTTGAATATTAAAAATAGTGGTTACCAAGTCCTAGAAGGCACCCAAGCTTTAATTTTTAGAATAAATTACAAAGTTACTAAAACAAATATTAATTTCCAAGCCATTAATAGGAGTCTAAAGAATCAAACCCTATTGATCCAATCTAGCCAAAGTAATGCCAATACAAGAGTTCTTAAAATAATTAGGTGGTCTGATATTACTTTGCCAACAAATTGGGTTTTAACCAATGAAAGCCAACCCACTCAAATTCAAAGACTAATTGAAGATGTAGATTACATCCAGCTGTACATGAATGATACTGTTAAAATTAATTTCCAATCCTCTAGTTCTAATACACAAATTAGAGAATATAGCCAGCCTAGTACTCCTAGGAATTCCTTTTCTAAATCATCTATTAGTAATGATCAAGATCTTAGGATTTTACAATTAGAGCAATAATTAAAAAATTAAAAAATTTAAAAATTTAAAACTTGAGGGCATATCCACAAGTTCTCAAGTTAGTCAGCCAGTCTTTAATAATAAGTTTGATCAATCTGATGAAGCTGAAACACCCACTTAATCAAATTTCCAAGGAAAACTTAATCATGTCAATCATCAACTCTTAGTTCTAAATATAAGCACCTTAAGCCAAGAATACAACCAGATTGGGAAAGAATAACCCAACATAATGATGACTCAGCCAATCTGAATAGACACAATAAGTTCAGAGAAAAATATAATATGGACAAAGAAGAATCCTACTTGCTGAATGGAATGCATTCATGCAAAAATTCAAAGTTGACATGTTTGTCCTTGATTATATTGAAGATATTTATGAAAAAAAATCAAAGTACTTTCAAAATATAAATGGGTTAAGGAAGACTTTAGTGTAGTATCTACTAGTCATCCTCCTCCTGAAAAAATTATGATTAATCATAAAAATTATTTAATAACCACTTCTCCTTTCAAAATTGCAAAGGAAGAATAGCCAAATAAGAAAGAAGTTGAACAACTCAGTTACACCAATCATGGTCTAATTACAATAGAAAAATAATTAGATAAAATTGAGAATAAGGTTGATGTTCTTAATGAACCTAATGAATCCATGAAAGAAAAACTTTTAATAAATCTTTCAGACAAAACCACTTTGAATATAGTTCCTCTTAATGAACAAATTGATAAAATGCTCTAAGAATTAGAGAATAAATTTATAGAATCATCTTCTTCTGTTAATGTTATTAACCAAGACAGTAGTTCTAAGTCAGATAGTCATAGGACAAAACCTCATATGAGTCATCCACAGTT
Organism: Datisca glomerata; assembly: GCA_003255025.1. Taxonomy (NCBI): domain Eukaryota; kingdom Viridiplantae; phylum Streptophyta; class Magnoliopsida; order Cucurbitales; family Datiscaceae; genus Datisca; species Datisca glomerata. The sequence goes on from QANY01002415.1 coordinate 599,414, forward strand.
CATGAATTTTCAAACATTTATAACATTGAAGAAACATTTAAAAAATTAGAAATTAATAAATTAGAAAGAAAGTGGCATAAAAAGCCTATGCCTCCTGACATCCAAACTACTCAATCTTCTTTCGTTAAATGTGTTTTAAATGTGGCCAGAAGGGTCATCTTTCCAACCCTTGTCAAGATAAAATAAGATTAATCAATTAAAAATCTCTGAAGAAGATAAACAAGAATTGTTTAGAATCTTAGAAATAATAGAATATTGTAGTGATAGTAACGATTTAGGAGAATTGGAAGCCTCTGAATTCTCTGAATATAACTCTTCAAGTTCTTATAGTGATTTTCTTAATATCACTGTGGGGTGTAGGGATAGTTGTTGTAAAAAATAAATGTCTTAAATAAAAATGAAGAACGAGAAAACCTCTTATTAGATTTAATTAGAAAAATTGAAATTCCAGAATTAAAACAAAAATACCTGGAACGACCTAAGAAAGTAATCCAGAAGAAATAAAATTCTAAATCTAATAATAATACTGCAAGTCTTTCACAAACACTTGAAAACTTCAAAGCCAATCCCAGGGAACAGTGAAGCTTCATAGGGTCTTTCTGTCCAGGTGCAGGTAGTCTGCATCTTCACAGACATGTCTATTTCATCGAGCCACTCTCCGAGACAGTGCCCAGACCGTTACGCCTTTCGTGCGAGTTAGAACTATAGGGTTAAAGGAAAAGAAAAGGAAATTACCCTATAGGAACTTCAAAAGGAAATTAAAAATATTAAAATAGAAATATAAGAATTAAGAGATTTTAATACAGAAATAAAGGAAGAATTAAACCTTTTAAAAATAGAAAAATTAATAAACAAACAAGAATCTAGTGAATTAGGAGAACCTAGTAAATTACTAATTTCTGATAATGAAGAACCCATTACTAATAATCAGAAAGATGATAACCTCATCCAAATACTTAACCAAGTTAAAATTAAAAAATGGTACATAATGGTTAGAATAATCATACAAGATTTTGATTTTACAACAATGCTCTTGTTGATTCAGGAACAGATTTAAATTGTGTGTAGAAAAGACTAGTTCCTACCAAGTACTTCAAGAAGAATTGAGAATCTTTATCCTCTACCAATGGTACTCGTATGCATGTCAATTATGAAATAGCCAAAGTTCAAATTTGTCAAGATGACATATGTTTAAAACATCATTTGTCTTAAAAACAATATGACTGATAAAATAATTTTAGGTCTACTTTTCTTTGCTTTGTTGTATCCTTTTACGATAGAATATGACAAGATAAATACATATGCCATGGAAAAGCCTCTAAAATTCAAATTTCTATCTTTTTCTCATAATGAAAAATTAAAAATCTTAAAAGAAAAATCTATTTCTAATTCTATAAACCTCATCTCTTGTAAAGAAAAATAATTATGTTTTTTACAGGATGAATTAAAGTTCAAAAGAATTGAAGAACATCTTCAAAATCCTGTCCTTCAGAAACAAATAAAATTTTTTGAAAAAAAAATCTGCAAGGAATTATGTTATGATGTTCCTAACGCTTGGCACAGGAAACAATACACAGTTAGTTTGTCTCACATTAAGGAATTTAATGAAAAAAATATACCTACTAAGGCTCGACCAATCCAAATGAATTTTGAAACGTTTGAGTTTTGTAAAAATAAAATTGCAGAGCTTTTCAATAATAATATAATTAGAATGAGTAAATCTTCTTGGTCCTGCTCAGCCTTTTATATACAAAAATCAATTGAACGAGGAGTTCCTCATTTAGTGATCAATTATAAACCCCTTAATAATGTCTTGAAATGGATAAGATATCCAATACCTAACAAAATAGATTTAATTAACAGACTTGGAGGTGCTACTATCTTCTCTAAGTTTGACATGAACTCTGGATTCTGGCAAATTCTGATAAAAGAAGATGATAAATACAAAAGCGCATTTGTAACCTCATTTGGCCATTATGAATGGAATGTAATGCCCTTTGGACTTAAGAATTCTCCCAGTGAATTTCAAAATATTATGAATGAAATCTTTAATCAATTTACTGATTTCTCAATTGTTTATATTGATGATGTCTTCATTTCTCTAAAACAATAGATCAGCATTGGAGACATCTTGAATCATTAGCTAGGATAATAAAACAAAATGGTTTAGTTATCTCTGCAAGTAAAATTAAATTTTTTCAATCTAGAGTTAGATTTCTAGGATTTGAAATACATCATTCTATGATTAAATCAATTGATAGAGTCGTACAATTTGCAGACAAATTTCCAAATGAAATCCTTGATAAAACACAATTACAAAGGTTTCTAGGATCTTTGAATTATATATCTGATTTTTACAATAAATTAAGAATTGACTGTAAGCCTCTCTTTGATAGACTTAAAAAGAATACTCCTCCTTGGACAGCCGTCCATTCTAATCTAGTCAAACGAATTAAAGTCCATGTTAAGACACTTTCTTGTCTTGACATCCCTACTAATAATTCTTTTAAAATTATTCAAAGTGATGCCTCGAAATAGGATATGGAGGTATCTTATTACAAAAAATTTCCTCAGAATCACCTGAGTAAGTTATCAGGTTCACGTTTGGAACTTGGACCCAATCCCAAGTCAATTACAGTATAATAGAAAAGGAAATATTATCTGCTGTATTATGCATACAAAAATAAAAAAAAATTGTTTGTAAATCTGCTAGGCATGTTCCAGAAAATGATGTTAAAAATATAGCTTCCAAATAGATTTCTACTATATGACAGTATACACTTAGTATTTTTTCATTTCGATATTGAATTTATTAAAGATATTAATAATTCAGTTCCTGATTTCCTTACCCATGAATTTTTATAGGGTAAACAAGATGGGGTCTAGGCCCCAGGCCTCAAAGCATGGAATCAAAGAAAAATCCTTGATCCCACAATTCGCCCTCAAGGCCCAAGTTAAAGAGGAGTCCTCTACTCGTAAATAATTAACCATCATTAGATCCATCAGACCCAGTTACCAAACAACATTGGTCAACCAATTTGACCCATTTACAATTACCCAAACTTTCGGTGCCCAATTAGTTAACCAACCAATGGCTTATTATAAAAAATCATCCCCTTACATCCATAAATCACCTAGTAAAAATCTCTTCTACATTGAATCTTCATTCACCCATTTAAAGTAACCTGCCGAAATAACAAGAGCCCATTTTCTTCCTGAATTTCACTTTGTCCCTGGCCACAGAGACAAAAATCTTAGTTTCTATAGGGACATTCTCTTGGAAACTAAATCCATTAATATCAGCTCAATCAAAGATTCAGGAGGAAGAATCATTTATCATTCCTTCTATCTTCTCAAAATTATAACTGTGGAAGAATGGAAGGCCCGTGCTTC
>QANY01002415.1:603777-626619 GCA_003255025.1 Datisca glomerata
AAATTGCAATAGAAAAAACTGGGTTTTACCTAATTAGAGTTTGAGGTTAGTGATAAGTAAACTTAGATTTGTAGAGTCAGCTATGGGGTTCAAAACCTCTAGGTGGATTGTTTGGATCCTATAGTGGACTATACTTCAATAGTTAATTTTGATCAGCTCTCTAGTGTATGATATTTGTATGGTTCGATTCGAAAATTGGAGAATTTGAATATTCTATTCGTTTTGTGATCCGTGACTAAACCAAACAAACTAAACTAATTATGTGTAGTTTTGTTTATCAGAAATGAGCTTCATTAAAATCGTAAAGGATAACACATCAAAGATTGATTTATGCAATGTGATAATATTTTATATGGCTTTGTTGAAAATAAGCCAAATATAATAGGGACAAATGAACGGGCATAAATCCTCTCTGTGTCACGTGTGCAAGAAAAGACCAATTAGCTGATGTGGTAGTCCGGGAGAAAAAGTAAAGACCGTTGATTTAATTAGACGGGCAATATTAATTTGGTTAGCTAAATCTTATCAAATATTCTGTTGATCGCATTTTTAGTAAAATTAGATAAACTTAATTAGATTTTATTTGATTATTTGAAAGCTTATAAATAGAGGCTAATTGTAACCTTAAGGGGCATTCAACTCATTATGTAACTTCTACATAAATAATCAAAATGTTTTCAAGCATCAATAGCACTAATCGTTTGGAAATCTTGCTCATCGCCATTGAGCTAAGGAGCTTATTCAGTCAAGCATTTTGTCAGATTCAACGTTGTCATGTAGAAGAGCATATTTTGTTGCCACCTTTTAAAATTTAGACCGTTAAATTTCTTAGGTTTCTCTCCATGAGAAATCAGCATAGACATCAATGCCATACGAGTTACAGGGGTTACAACCAGGTAATATCTGAGTGTTTACAACAAACTTAGATTTGTAGATTCGACTATAGAGTTCAAAACCTCTAGGTGCGTTGTTTGGGTCCTATAGTGGATTCTATACTTCAATAGCTAATTTTGGACAGCTCTCTAGTGTATGATATTTGTTTGGTTGGATTTGAAAATTGGAGAATTTGAATATTCGTTTTGTGATCCGTGACTAAACCAAACAAATTAAAGTTATTATGTGTAGCTTTTGTTGATCAAAGATCGATTTATGCAATGTGATAATATTTTATATTGGCTTGTTTAAAATAAGCGAAATACAATAGTGGCAAATAAATATGCATAATTCTCTCTGTGACACATCCACAAGAAAAGAAAAATCGGAAGAATGAAAGAAAATAGCTGATGTGGCAGTCCGGGAGAAGAAGTAAAGACCGTTGATTTAATTGGGCGGGTATGATTAATTTGGTTAATTAAACCTTATCAAATATTCCGTTGATCACTTTTTTAATGGAATTAGATAAACTTACTTAGATTTTATTTGATCATTTGAAAACATATAAATAGAGGCTAACAGTAACTCTAAGGTACATTCAATAATCAAGCAATAACATCCACATTGTTTTTGATTCTATCTCTCTGACATTTATTTTCTTATTTTGAGTGTAAGAAATTTTTTCCTTTACAACTGCAATTACCGCAGTTATACTTTGAGCATAATAATTGTTCTAATTATTTTAGTGAGATTTCTTTATCTTTATGTTAAGACCATTTTAGCTCACATTTCTAGAGGCTCACTATTTTTAGAACTCGTTGCATGGTTTTGAGATGACTCTTCATCTTCCCATCGTCAGTGGTTCTCTCCCATGCTAATTTATTTCTTCAAATTACCGTATTCCTTTTCGAGGCTCCTCGAGCAGGCGTGGATCTATTATTTGAATTTTGCTTTTAGTAGGGTAATCATTCCCCCTTTCTAGTTGTCGCCTCCTCACTAGTCAGTAGTCACGTTGCTTCATCTATTATTACACTGTGAGCCGTGCCTTTTTGCCATCGAGTACCTGCAGATGTCCTTTCATAGCTCTGTTTTGGAATGAAGCATTTTTCATTTCCCTTTGACGCTTGTGGTCTATATAAAGACTGTTCTCTGTACTTTTTATTTCTGCCATTTCTTAGAGCCATGGAAGATAAGACAGTCTTCAAACCTATAATCCCCTTAGTTAGAACTCCAGAGGAATTTGGGCAATATATGTTTCATTACTGAGAGGCTTTCCCCTTGATTTCATATGGGCATTAAGAGAGAGTACGACCATAGGGCTCCCTTGTAGATCCCCGTATCAAATCACACCTAGCCCATGTACATAGCCTTAGGACTGAAACTCCCATTCTCACCCTTATTTTAAGAATTTTTCTACATTTTTTGTCTTGCCCCATCTTAGTTCACCCTGAGTTTGTAAAGAATTCTCCTTAGTTTTGAAGTTGTGAATAGGAGGTATAATCTGGGTTTGGGTATCGATGAGCTCCTGGCCTTATACATAGCTAAGCGTCGCAGGGAGAGTTACTAACTTGCTTCTCGCCCTGGGGAAAAGAGGGGGTCGTTGATTATAGACCTCCCAGAGGGAGAGAAAAGGTGGGTGCGGGGCACTCTTCTCATCGGTGGGAACTGGAGCGGTGATGGTCGCTGGATAATTTTCAAGAATTGGGCAATGTTTAGTTAGTAACTGGAGCTTCATTTCCGTTCTCCTCTTCTTCTTTCTTTTTTCATACGTATCTTCGTTAACTAATGTTTCTTTCATTTGGCAATGCAGATAAAAAGGTAAATAAAAGGCCTTACGTTCTAAAGGAAGTTAGTGAATGGGTATCCGCAGCTTACCGTTGCCTAGAAAGGTGCTTTGAGCTTTTTGATCCAAGAAGGGAGGTCAACGCAGCACTTTCCTTAGCAGTAGTTCATGTCGCTTCAATGTCTGCCCCATCATCAACTTCTCCACTTACAAGAGGTATTCCCGTTCCCCCATTTCTTTTAATTTCTAGCAATTCTAATTTAGATTCTTCTAGGTCAACGGATTCAGAAGAAGAACAAGTTTTGCTTGATAGAGCCGCAACAAGTATGGAGATGTCGAAGAGACTGCGCAATACCATTGTTGGAAACGTTGAGAGAAATGTTCACCCAAGGACAGACACATCGTGCTCCCCCAAGTGACTCCTCTCCCTACTCCTAATGCCCAAAACGAGGGCCCATCCATGCGCTTAGAGTCTCCCCCCTCCTGCACATGATTCTTAATGGGAACCCGCTCCTGTAGGTGCCCCTGGCTCACAGGAACAACCACGAATTGGAGATGGAGACGATTCACTAATGTGCCTCCCGTTCTGAATTCAGTCATCTTTCTCGACGACGCGCGACTTTCTCACATTGTCCTACACAACATTCATTCTGATGTGGATACAAAAACTACGCATAACATCATTATTGGGGACGTCATCAGCTCATTGGGCCATGACCTGATGAGAGTAAGTTCCTTTTTCTTCATGCGTGTTATATTTTCTGTTGGTGTAAATAAATTTTATTTATTTTTACGGTGCACATAATATTTTAACATAATATCCATCGTGAATATCAGTAACACGAGCGTAATATAAAATTATCATTTTACCCCTCTTGTTATTATTTCCTTAACTCCTTTATTGACTGTGAATAACAAAGATCTCGTATAATTTACAAGTCTTATTCAATGACTCATTTCATCAAATACTTGACCAAGTTAATTTACTCACACATCCATAAAAAAACATAAGGTGATATTATTACTTTTGTTATCCAACCATGAATTTCTATATCTGTGAATCACGCAACTCCTATTTAATTAAATTACAATCCCAACAGCCGAGATATTACCCGTCAATTCGAACTCACTCAATTGACATATCAAAGATTGCAACTAACCAAGTCAGAATGACAAATAGTATATATGTATATGCCTCGAGTATATATACATATCTTTATTATTTTTTGGAAATCCCTTTCCGTTCACCCATACTTGCATATTTTGTACTTATTTTCTCTTTTTTTTCTTCAGGTTGTTATCAATCGTAACGCTCTTTAAGAGCATCATATCACTCAAGATCAGGCTCTGGTGGGTTTTCATAGGGAAGTGTCTGAATGCCATGCTTTTGTTGATCGCATTCGAGCCGAGATTGAGCAGTTGCAGAAAAGTGAAGTTGAGCTTCAAGGTGCTTTGAAGAGTATGGCTCAGGATGCTGCGGTAGTGGAGGCTGATCATCAGAAGTTGACTGAAGCCTTGGAAGTAGCTAAAGAGTCCCTGGCTGCAGTTGAACGAGCCAATGCTAAGGCAGAAGAGAAAGAGAAGTTAACCAAAGATGAATACCAGGCTTTGTTTGACCAAGCGAGTAAATGGTTTACATCGTTGGCTACAAAGATGGCTTGGCAAAAGCCCCCCCAAGAAGCCTCTCGTTGACGCCACTCCGGAGACCCAAGATGAGGTGAATGCCTCAACGAAGGACGTCGTGGCCAATCCTCCTGAAGCTACCACTGAGGCTACTGCTGCTAACCCAAACGGAGATGCCCCTGCTGAAGATGACACAATCACCATTTCTTAATTTTCTCCTTTTGTTATATCCTTGTACTATTTTCTTTCCTTACTCTCATTGCTTTCCTTGTACTTTTCCTACTTTCCTCCATTGTAATTTTCTAACATCATCAATGAAGAGAACGGTGCTCGGAGACATCCGTTCCCAAGGACCTAAGCTCCTTGTAAAGCTCATGGGGCCTTTCCATTTGTTCCAACATGAAAAGAGATGCTTGCACTAGATTTTACGTGGAAACCTTTAACGAAAAAAATTCGGGATAATGTAATTTTCATTGAAGAAAAGAATAAAAGAAATCATACATAGTACTTGCATAAATGTAAAGCATTCCAAGGTTTGGATAAATCATTCCCTTCGTTATTCATTAGATGATATGACTCGTTTCCTCCAACTGCTTTCATGATGAATGGTCTTTCCCATTTTGATCCTAGCTTGCCTTCATTCGAATATCCTTTTGAGCACGAGGTCCCCAAAATAATATTGTCGTTTCTTCACCCTTCTTTAAAAATATTTACTCCTCTTCTGGTTGTAGGTAACCAGTCTGATTAGAGCTGCCTCCCGTCTGTCTTCCAACAGATCGAGGTTCTTTGTCCATTTTATGTTTGTATCTTCATCAATGGTAAGCCAAATTATGGGGCACCTGATCTCAACAGGTATAACAGCTTCTGCCCAGTGAGCAAGGAAAAAATACATTTCACCCGTAAGCTCCCTAGGTGTTGTCCTGTATGCCTAAAGAATAGAGGGTAGTCTTTAACCCATTTCCCCTCGACTGATTCCAGACGCTTCTTCAAGTTGTCAAGAATTATTCTGTTTGATCTCTATTCTTGTCCATTGCCTTGTAGATAATAGGGCTTTGATAATCTATTTGTTATAGAGAGTCCCTCACAAAAATTCTTTACTTGACACTCGGTGAATTGAAGTCCATTTTAGAGACTAGAGTCTTTGGAACCCTTATCTATAGCCAATATTCTTCCATAAAAATTATCTATCCTCTTCTTCCCTTACTCATGCCAAAGCTTCTACTTCTATCCACTTCATGAAATAGTCAGTTATGACTAGCAAAATATCTCTTCTAAGCAGTAGCCATTAGAAGTGGTCCGACTATGTCAATACCCCATTGCATGAATAGCCACCGACTTATCAATGTTTGCACTTTAACATTTAACATTTTTCTCATTTTTAATGAAGGACATTGATTCCTCATGTATCTTTGCCAATAGTACCCTTCATTCAGTAGCTTACTTGCCAAAGACCTCCCGCTTGAATGATTTCCATAAATTCCTTCGTGCACTTCTACCAATGCGTACTTAGCCTCCGTTGTTGAGAGACATTTGAGATATGGTCCCAAAAAAGATCTTCTATGAAATTTCCCATCAATTAAAGTATACCTGGCACTCCGTTATTGAAGCTTTTGGGCCTCCATTTTGTTAGTTGGAAGATCCCCATTGAGAAGATAACGGACAATATCTTCTCACCAATCGTGTCCACCATCTCCTATTATGATTTCAGCTTTAATATGTATGGTCATTTTCATGCTAGGCTCACTAAAGTATTCTATAGAAACATTCCTTTTGAACATGAGTATTACTGAAAATCCCAAACTAGCGATGCGTCCGCTCTAGCATTTACTATTCTTGGGATCTGGTTGATTTCATAACTCCTGAACAATTGTAACATCTCTTTGGCGTATTGCAAATACTCTACAATTATGCTATCTTTCTCATTGTACTTTCTTGAAACTTTATTAGCAACTAATGTTGAATAAAAAAATATTTTAATGTTAGTTACCTTAAATTCATTCATGAGGTGGAGCCAGCTAAAAGTACTTTATATTCTGCCTCGTTGTCGGATGCTTGGAAACCAAAAGATAAGGTCCACCATGTGGAGTTTGGACCATGACTCCCGCTCCTTCTCCCCAATAATTGGAGGCTTCCTACGAATAAGGTCCAAGTCTCCTCTTTGGGATCCGCTTTTGGTGGGTCATGCTGTCCGTCTTCATAGGTGAATTCGACAATGAAATCTACTAGAATTTGTGCCTTAATCGTAGTCTGCAGTACATAACTGATGTCATATCCTCCAAGCTCAACCGCCCACTTTGTAAGTCTTCCGGTCATCTCTGGAGAATGTGGAAGACTCTTTAAAGGGAACTCTGTTACCACATTGATCGTATGTTCTTGGAAGTAATGTGTTAATTTCCTTGTGGCAATAATCAATTTTAACACTTGTTTCTCCATTTTTTGTACCATTTTTCTACATCCACATGGCTTCTTCTAAAGAAATAGACCGACCGCTGCTGTCCTCTTTCTGTCCTGGCAGCCGTTTCCAAAACTATAAGGTAAATAAAGAGTTAGCAGCGGGGGAGAGGCCAGATACTGCTAAAGCTTTTGTAGGGCTTCCTCACATTCTTCGTCCCATTGCTGCTCTGAATTATTCTTCAGATTGGTGAAAAATGCCCTGCACTTATCAGTTGATCCTGCTAGGAATCTATTTAGTGCATCTAATTTTCCCATTAAGCTTTGAATCACTTTCTTTATCCATGATGACTTGATTTTCATGATTGCCTTGATTTGATCAGGATTTACTTCTATTCCTTGGTGGTTGGCTATGTGTCGAAGAAACTTTCCCACCGTCACTCCAAAAGTACTCCTTTTTTGAATTTAACTTCATATTACTCGTTTTGAGGGCGAAGATACCACTTTTAAATTAAGGATGAGATCCGTTCTCTTTGCTGCCTTGGCATGCACATCATCGATATAGACCTCCATTGTCTTTCCAATCTGTTTTCAAAACTTTTATCAAGTATTCGTTGATATGTTGCCCCTGCATGTTTTAAAATGAACGACATCACACTATAGCAAAATGTTCCAAAATCAGTAATAAAGGATGTCTTATCTTGATCACATTGAAACATTTTAACCTGGTTCTAACCGGACTATGCATTTAAATATCTTACGAATTGTCTTATAAATATAAAATATATTTGATAGGCTGAAATATCTTACGAATTGTCTAAAATCGACAATATATCGAACAACATTATTGTAGTGAAAGATCAATACGTAAAATAAAATCACCAACAACAATTATAAATTGAATCATTCACATAAACAAATCCTGACTGAATATATAAGGAAGAAGAAAATACTCTCTGGATTAAAAGAATTTTACAAATAAAAAGAGTTGAACCCTACACAAATCTAAAAGTTATAAAAACATAAAATGATCAATGTTGGAGATAGAGAAAACTAGACTTCACAAATCATCCCTAGCCTTGCTTGGTGACTTAGCATGATATGTGATTCATCTTTGTCAAATTGGTTTCTTGATAGGAGAATAACATGTTTTTGATAGTCTTTTTGGCTGCTTATCATCCAAAAAATGTCCAAAAGAACCCTAAAATGTTATATTTATACACTAGTGTCCGTCAAGATAAAATAGGAAAAAAAATAACAACAAAATCCTGAAATCGCGTCAGCGTCACGATGGTGGTAGGCAACGCGTGACGTTGGCTATTTTGTCCCAGAGTGCGCGCAATGGCGCATGACGCCGGGAATTCCGTCCCAAAGTGAGCATCAGTGTTGCGACACTGGATGTTATCTCCCAGTGCGTGCACGCTAGTGCCACAATGATGGGCATTCGATCCCAGCGCCCGCCCCAGCGTCGTGATGCTAGTCATTCTGTCCAGCGTCCGCCCCTTTACAACTTTTTATCCCATTTTTTGCCTTTTTGAAATCTTCTAAAATCACCCCAAGTGCACTTGAATTCCGTACCTGCAAAATCAAAGCAAAGAAAAACATAAAATCTAACAATAAATCTCTCAAGAACCAATAAAGTTGAAATTAAAAGTGTCTAAAATATGACTGTGAAATACACTCATCAAATGATATTTGTCAAATAATGATAATAAAAATATCACAATGAACCTAATTCGTTGACAAATATCTTAGTTAAATCAATATTTGATTCACACTTTCAGACACTTATCACAACCCCAACCAGCTTATTACTAGTCCCTAGCAATTCAAGCGTGAAAATGACACATATCATGAAGATAAAATTGAAAATGATCCAAACAAAACATTGAGGGTATAATGAAACAATCAGTAAGAGAACAAAATTGATATCAAAATCATTTCGATTATAAATCCTAAAATTATTGTGTCAAAGTGTGCTCTAAGCCATAACCATCTTACCACAAGCCTCAATACAAATAACCTTGAAAAATTCTTCATATAAATAAGCCTCAAATTCATATCCCCATGGGTATATGAATCATTTTAAGTTAAGGAATTTCTCTCATGAAGTTGGAAACATGTATACACTCAATGGAAAGCCATTATAGGACAAACAAGTGAACAAACATTGATAAAAAGATATGTTCTAGCTGTTTAAGACCTCAATCAATCTTCCTACAAGCCTACTTCCAGTAGTCCACTCAAATTAATAACATAATAATGAAAACTACTGAATAAGAAATAAGAGCATTGTCTTCTAAAGATAGTTGAAGACTTTCTAATAATGAATATATATATNATTATAAATCCTAAAATTATTGTGTCAAAGTGTGCTCTAAGCCATAACTATCTTACCACAAGCCTCAATACAAATAACCTTGAAAAATTCTTCATATATAAGCCTCAAATTCATATCCCCATGGGTATATGAATCATTTTAAGTTAAGGAATTTCTCTCATGAAGTTGGAAACATGTATACACTCAATGGAAAGGCATTATAGGACAAACAAGTGAACAAACATTGATCAAAAGATATGTTCTAGCTGTTTAAGACCTCAATCAATCTTCTTACAAGCCTACTTCCAGATTCTGTTAGTCAACTTAAATTAATAACATAATAATGAAAACTACTGAATAAGAAATAAGAGCATTGTCTTCTAAAGATAGTTGAAGACTTTCTAATAATGAATATATATATTTTTTCTTTTTCTTTTTCATTTTTTTGCACTACATACCAACATTGTAAGATATTAAAATAAATTACATAAAAAAATTAAATTGACTAATATCATCCTTCAACATTTTAACCAACATACGACAAACCATGTAATGATCGCCATAAGCATCTTATATCCAACTCAAAAGATCAATATAAGTTCACAAGTTATTTTCTCATCTCTGTTATGAAAATAAATATGCTTAAATATGAAGACTTTTCTTAGCTATATGCATTGTCATCCGTCTTACCACTAGGCCTAGTATCGTGCTCCAAAGGATTTCATAAGTTATTCTCTAATGATTAAAATAGAAAAAAGTGACTCAAACCAATCATTTTGAAATATCCATAGATGCAGAGTAAGGATTTCAGAAAAAATTTAAAAATGACATGCAAACTTATTCAAACAAGGAACTATTGAAAACAATAAGTGCATGAATATGCTATCACCCCCAACCAAAATCAGACAATGTCCTCAATGTTTCAAAAACTAACTAAAAGAAAGAAATATAAATAAAATAAAAAGAAACAAAAATGAAACTAAACTAAAAGGAAGGACAAAAATTGATTTAAGATTGATAAGCGGGAGCCATCAAAGTGACCTCCGTTGGCTAGTCATTTCTCTTCACATAATTCTTCAATCTTTGTCACTAACTCAAAAAAAAAACTCTTCCATCAGCGGGATCCTTAATCTCTACAACACCATTAGGAAAAACTTGTGGTACTACATAAGGACCAGTCCATCTTGATCTTAATTTGCCTAGATGGATATGAAATCGAGAGTCATAAAGATGCACATTGGTTTGGCTTAAAGGTTTTCCTCAGAATCTGTCAGTCATGAGCTGCTTTCATATTCACTTTATAAGTCCTGGAATTATCATAAGCATCATTCCTTAGCTCTACAATCTCGAATAATTGTAGTATCCACTGGGCACCTGCAAGACTCAAATCACAGTTAAAGGCCTTAACAACCCAATATGCTTTATGCTTAATTCGACACGTAAATGACAAGCTTTTCCAAAAATATGTCGGTAAGGTGACATCCGAAGAATGGTTTTATATGCAGTGTGATATGCTCAAAGTGCTTCTAAAAGGTGTAAATACTAATCCTTGCGATTAGGATTAACCGTCTTTTCTAGAATTTGGTCTTTATCTCCCTATTGGTTTGAGGATGGTAAGTAGTGGAAATTTTATGATTGACCTCATACCTGTGCATCAAAGCTTCAAATGAACGGTTACAGAAATGTGTCCGCTGATCACTAATAATAACATGTGGTGTACCATACCTAGATAATATATTTTATTTCAAGAACTTAACAACCATAAATTTTCATTGGTACGGCAAGCCATAACGTCTACCCACTTCGACGCATAATCAACAACAAGAAGTATGTATATATTACTAAAAAAAGATGAAAATGGTCTCATAAAATCAATCCCTAAACATTCAAATATTTCTATTACCAGGATCGGGTTGAGAGGCATCACGTGGCAATGAGACGAAGCACCTAATTTTTGGCATCTTTCACAAGAATGACAGAAGTTGTTAGTGTCTTTAAACAAGGTCGACCAATAAAGACCACACTATAAAATTTGTGCAATTATTTTCTTAATAGAAAAATGACCACCACAAGCTGAATTATGACAAAAGTCTAAGAAACTATCAACTTTACTCTCTGGAAAGCATGGTCTCATAATTTGATCAGGACAATTTTTGAACAGATAAGGATCTTCTCTGATCATCCCAATAGAACTTTCTTACCTCAACCAGAAACTTATGCTTATGTTGTGCACTCCAAGTACATGGAACTTCATCTGACACTAAATAATTGACAATATGCGCATACCATGGAACTTGTGCAACAACGAACATATGCTCCTCAGGAAAATCATCGCAAATTCATGGATCATCAACAAAATAAATGAACTACAGGCGAGACAAGTGATCTACCACTACATTTTCAACACCCTTCCTATCCTTAATTGTCAAATCAAATTCCTACAAAAAAAAATCCAACAAATCAGTCAGGCCTTAGAATCCTTCTTTGAAAGAAGGTATTTCAAAGTTGCATGGTCAGTAAAAATAATAATAGGAGAGCCAATGAAATAAGCATGAAATTTATTCAAAGCGAATATTATAACTAACATTCTTTTTCAGTAGTCGAATAATTCATCTGTGCATTATTTAGAGTTCTTCTAGCATAGTAAACGACAAAAGGCTTCCCTTCTCTTCTTGTCCTAGGACAACTCCAATAGCAAAGTTGCTTACATCACACATATTCTTAAAAGGTAAAATTCCAATCAGGTGGCTGCATTATATGAGCAGAAGTGAGTTTAGAAGTAAGTACTTTGAAAGCATTTTCTCTCACTCTTAAGTCCATTTAAACTCAATATCTTTTACAAAGAGATTACACAATAGTCTTGCTATAGTGGAAATTTTTTGTATAAACCTCCTATAAAATTTGGCATGTCCAAGAAAGGACCGCACATCCTTAACATATTTAGGGGTGGATGATTTGGAAATTAATTAAATTTTTTATTTATCCACCTATATTCCCTTTTAAGAAACAATATGCCCTTAAACAATCCCAGAAGATACCATAAAATAACATTTTTCCTAATTCAGCACAGGTCATTTTTCTTCACAGCTGTCAAAATGACTTTTAAATTCCGCACACATATACTAAAAGAATCATAAAAAATAGTCAAATCTTCCATAAAAACTTCCATACATTTTTCATTCAATCATGTCATTGAATATACTCATCATGCATCTTTGAAATGTAGCACTTGCATTATACAAACCAAATGGCATGCGACGAAATGCATAAGTACCAAGAGGACATGTAAAAATGGTTTTATCTTGGTCTTCCATAACAATCTCAATTTGATAATATCATGAATAATCATTTAGAAAGAAATAGAAAGGATGACTTGCGACACATTCTAAAATCTGATCAATGAATGAGAGAGGAAAATGATCTTTATAGGTAGCAAAGTTTAATTTTCTGTAATCAATACACCGGCGCCAACCATCAACTACCTTTTCTGGAGCAACTATTCCATATTCATTCGTAACAACAATTACCCCAGATTTCTTAGGTACCAATTGAGCAGGACTAACCCAATTGCTATCAGATATCAGATAAATGATTCGTGCATCTGATATTTTCAAGACTTCATTTTTAACAACTTCTTTCATTGTGGGATTAAGTCTTCATTGGGGATCTCTCTTAGGGTTACTACCTTCCTCTAGATGGATTCTATGGAAACATATCAATGGGCTTATACATTTGATATCAGCTATGGTCCAACCTAATGCAGATTTATGTTCTCTCAATAGGCTAATCAATTGCTCACTTTGTAAAATACTAAGCTTAGAAGAAATAATAAATGGAAAGGTATCCCCTGGTCTCATAAATGTATGTTTAAGTCCTCTAGGAAGTGGAGCAAGATTGACATTTGGAATCTCAATGGTGGATGACTTTAGATCCTATCTTCCTCATGGCAGCTCCTCGAAGCATGGTTGCCAAAATCTTTATCGCCTATCCTGTGAATTATAAAAAATAACAAAGACATCAACAGTGCTATCAGGATAAAACAAATTTTCAGAATCAGGATCACAAAGAAGATATTCTAAAGAATCAAGTTTCTCCCTTTTATGCATCTCCTCTAGTATGAGAGTGTCTATCATGTATGAAAGATAACATTCATCTTCTTCTTGTGACTGTCTTCCAACTTGAAAGATATTCACTTGTAAGTTCATATTCCCAAATGATAGCTTCATCAGACTATTCCTATAATTTATAAGAGAATTAGAAGTAGCAAGAGAATGTCAACCTAGAATCAATTGAATCTTAGAATCCATATCAACCACAAACTATGAGTCTAAAACCAAAAAATCAACTGGGTAAAAAAATGATCAATCCGCAGTAAGACATCTTCAATTATTCCCCTCGATCTTCTTATTGAACGATTAGCCAACTGTAGAACCACAAATACAGGCTTGATTTCTCAAAGACCTACCTGCAAGTAAATAGAATATGACATTAGATTATTTTTTCTCTTAAATCTAATAAAGCTTTGCAAATCTCACACTTCCTAATCTGGCAGGTTATGTTGGGGCATCTTAGATCTTTATATTTTGACGTCGTCTTTTTCTCGATCACCGCACTCACTTCTTTCATCAGAAATGTAGCCTTCTTAACATGATGCTTCTTCTTCATCGTGCATAATCCTTGATCACTTTGCATAAGCTAGTATTTATTGAATCATATGCAATAAAGGAAGGTTAATAGCTACATTTTTCAAGTGTTCTAGAATCTCACATTGGATTTCCTTATTTTTCCCATCAAGAGGCAGAGCTTGGGGAAAAGGCAATGGAATCTTGTATCTTTGTTCACCTTATTCTTTGGGAGCTTTTTCTTTACCACTTGGTAGAAGTAGTTCTTCTAGGATCTTACCACTTTGAGTAGTGATGGCATTGACATCTTTGACATTTTGAACTAGAAGTAGATGCATGTATCATGTGTTGTCCCTTTGGATTGGACTAAGGTTATGCGGGAAATTATCCATGAATTGCTAGACTATCTAGGTTGATTGGAATCTGACTTCCAACTGAAGTTTGGATGATTTTTCTAGCCAGAATTGTAAGTCTCAAAATAAGGTGAGTATGGTTTCCTATATGTCCCAAAGGCATTACGTTGATCCCCATATACCCCTCACATCTCATTCAAAGTAGGAAATTCTTAAGATGAGTGATTTACCCCTCGACATAAAAAAACATCATGTGATTCAACTTGAGCACTACTTGTGTACCTCTAGTGTCTTTGGTTTTAAGAGCATCTAATTCCCTTGTTATGACTGCTACTTGAGCCTTAAGATTATCTTTATCCCTTAGATGATAAACTCTGGTTGTTTTTTCTTGTGCTATCAATAACACTTGGGCCTGTCCATGTATGTGCTTTCTTGGCTAACTCATTCAGATAGTCCATAGCTTCTTCTGAAACATTGTGAAGAAAATCCCCATTGCACATCATCTCAATAAATTGACACTCTCCTACTATGAGTGCCTCATAAAAATATCTTACCAAGCGCCAACTTTGGTACCCATGATGAGGACACAAGTTCAACAACTATTTGAATCTTTCGCAAGCTTGGTTTAATGTTTTTAACTGTCCTTCTAGGAGAATGTTGAAATTTGTCTCTTTATATTGTTTGTCTTATAATGTGGGAAGTACTTCTTGAAAAATACTAGTGTCATCTCTCCCTAATTGCCTATTGATCTTGGTCTCAAAGAATACAACCAAATTTTCGCTTTGTCTTTTAAGGAGAAGGGAAAAAACTTCAACCTTGCAGAATTAGCACTTTTAGGCCGGCTATAAAAAAGTAGCTATTACCTCTTCAAATTCCATAACATGTATGTCATGGTTTTCATTCTCTAAACAATGGAAGATATGTAGTAATTGAATCATTCCCGGTATGAACTCTTCATGTGGAGTATTGGCGGGAAACATTATGCATAATGGTGTAGCCGTACTAGTAGGATGTAAATAATCTCTCAAAGATTTTACAACATTTTCCTCTACTCCAGCATTTTGCTACAATGCCTCGTTTGGATCCATGTTGATACCTAGAAATAAGCTAGACAATAAAGTAGCAGTCAACGATTCAAATGAACAATTAGAAGTAGGTGATTTAGATCTTTTTGCAAATCTTCTCAATTTATCTCTATATCTTTCTTTATCCTTAGGCATTCACCAAAACAAATTTGTTTTAAATATTGGTGGGAAACATTATGCATAATGGTGTAGCCGTACGAGTAGGATGTAAAAAATTTCTCAAAGATTTTACAACATTTTCCTCTACTCCAGCATTTTGCTACAATCCCTCGTTTGGATCCATGTTGATACTTAGAAATAAGCCAGACAATAAAGTAGTAGTCAACGATTCAAATGAACAATTAGAAGTAGGTGATTTAGATCTTTTTGCAAATCTTCTCAATTTATCTCTATATCTTTCTTTATCCTTAGGCATTCACCAAAACAAAATTGTTTTAAATATTTTCAATAATAAATAAAAAAATCTACAATTAACCTAAACTAAAAATAAAATATAATAATAAAAGTAAATGGATAACTATCTTGAAGTTAATGTTGCTTAAGTCTCTCTTTTTCTATTTTTGAATTTTTAAAATAAAATAATAACCAATAATTGAAAAAAAAACTAAAAAATATATTTATAACTAAATCTAAATACGGCAAGATACAAAAATTGAATTTTGAAATAAGTCATGACAATACTGTCCAGCCCAAGATACCAATAAGTTGAGAGGCACAAGATACCAAAAGATGTTCTAAACAAGCTACAAATATAAAACTCCTTTCATTGTAGAATGCTTAAATATATCAGCAATGAAATTCATATAATCCTCTCCTACTTCAAGAGCATAATAAAAAAGATGTTCTAGACAAGCTGTATAATATAAAACTTCTTTCATTGTAGCATGCTTAAACATATCATCAATGAAATTCATATAATCCTCTCCTACCTTAATAGCATAATACATCTCATAAAATACGTTCTCACAGTAGAAATTTCATAGATACAAATACATCTCCTACCTCAAGAGCATAAATTTCATGGATAAAAATATATTCTCATAGCAAAATATAATATTTATACTCATTAAAATGGATAAATTAGCTTCAATTCTTGTTTGTCAATCAAAACTGGACGAAAACCCTAAATCGTGAAACATTCAAATTCCAACAAGAGTAAGAAATTTAAAAAAATTCAAATACAGAAACTTTTTAAACAATTGAAAGAAAAATTTTATAGGGAAGAGAGAAAGCTCAATTATACCTGGGTATAGTTGAAGTTGAAGGATTCATGAACTAACTGACCCAAAAACCTAAATCACGAGAGAGATGACCAAAAGAGAGCACCGATGACTGAGAGAGAGCATCGATGATTGAGAGAGAGCACTGACGACAGAGAGAGCTCATCAACGATGAAGACAGGGAGCCGACGATGGAGAGAGAGAACTGACGATGAACATAAAGAGAGAGAGTCGCAACGGAGAAAGAGCAAGGATGACAAACGCAGAGAGAGCCTGGACGACTAAGAGAGAAATCCTGGAGATTGGGGGTGAAAATCGCCTGGCCTTGACTAAAGCTATGGAGTTGAGCTTTCCAAAGTGAAGGAGAAAGCTTTCTAAGAAAGAGACAAAATGGTAACCTGTAACTCATTCAACATGTAATATCATTTTCTCTAATATATTTTCATCTAACGGCTAGGAGTCTCCCGACATTGGAGAGCTTCCCCCAACTCAGAAAAATAGATAGACATATCTTTACTTCTTAACGAAGAATTCAGTACAAAATTTTCACATTCCTTTTCAGATTACAAAGAAGGGAGCTCAAAAACTCAAGAGCGATTAAAGAGGCAGAAGAAACAGAAACTTCCCAGCAAGTAAATATCCAAGAGGATGAGAATTCATACCTATAATTGAGTGCTGTGAGGGAGGGATCTTTGACCTGGCTTCATGGGTTTGTAAAGCTTGTAAACTTCTTGTATTTGTACTTGATCTCCAACCTAGTAGATTGCTGCTCCAGCAACAGGATGTAGGTTCTCACATTGAAAACTGAACCAGTATAACTTTGTGTTTTCTCTCTTCTTCCCTTTCTCTTCTTACTTCTCTAGTTTATCCGCAACTTTTATCTACAAAATCACATTGAAGTAAGTCAATTTCACAATATTTACAACTACAACTTGAATTTTGTTTTCCCTTGCAAATTATTTGAAAGTCATTTGTAGCAACAAAATTCTTCTTTCTACCTTCTACTCTACTTCCGATGCTAGTATACAGTTAGACGTACGGAAGGAAATAGTTTTTATCTCGGTGAATGGATATTCTCTATCTAAGAAGGATTTGCAGTGCTCAGTGTATATCGCGGCATTGCGCTTGTTGAACTTGATTACTTGATCTTCTACTTTCCTATTCACTCTGCACATCCACAAAACCAAATCCTACTCTTTGTTTATGCCTTCAACCCTGTAATTATATGCACTTTTTTAACACTATGGGTATCCAGGTTTCACCCAACTATTCCCATGAGGCCTTGGCAGTTTAATCGGGAGACCTCCTAGTGGTTCCAAAAATTTGACGCTAGGGGAAATCAAACTTGGGACGTATGCCTAATCATCCCAGCATTCACCCTTACTACTAGACCAACCTTTTGGCGTTTCTAATTATATGCACTGTTGATGGAGTTCATTATTGTATGAGGGAGATGTTTTCGTAGAATGCTTAAATTAACTAACTTTCGCTCTAAATTGTGACAGATGCACGTCAGAGGAAGGGTTGTTGACAATGGTCTTAGAGAAGACTGATAGCTTTTATGGTTCCATGTTTTAAATTTAAAATTATTTGTATATGCTGTACTTTATGTGTGACTTTAGTATACGTATCGAAAATTGGCCTTAGCATAGAATGCTTATGGCGCGTCTTACTAGTGTAATCCAGAATCTGAACAGGCTAATAATGACTGTCAAATTTTAGCCTTTATAGGTATGTGCGTATTCTAATTTTCTGCATGTTTGGATTGGGAAGTAAAATTAATTAAAAATGAGAAAGACATTTACGTTTATATAAATACTCCTTTTATTTCATGGGATTTGCCTGGCTTTAAAATCAAATAGATGGTATTTTTGTGCCTATTTTTCTCTTTCTGTGGAAATGCATGTTTAATTATATGTGTTGAAAATGCTTGTAAATAGTTATTGAATACATGGAGATTAAGTCTCCTTTTTATAACATATAATATGTATATATGATTGGCTTGTCTTTACAATTTGCTAATTGTTTATCTGTATTTAGACTGGTTTGATAAGAATAAGTCTAATATTTCATCAACTTAATGTAGCAAGTTGCTTATGGACATTAATCTTGACAATGATACTATCAACTCTATTTATTTTAGTTTTGGAAAAAGCTTTCTTGAAATCCTAGCCAAAGTTTCAAGGTTCTCAATATCATGAAGCTTCTGACTTAACTTTGATTTCGTTTATTCTAGATCTCTTATCAGGTGTAAACTGTAAACTGCTTACTTGTATTTTAAGCACCGCTAGTGTAGCAACTTTCATACTAGTTTATAATCCTACCACATGTAGAATGCTTATTTTGCGTTTTTAGATACAAGTGTCTTTCCTAGTATGTGGTTTGAGTCTTTTCACGGCAACAACTATTGTACTTTGTAGGATCATGATGCATTGATACCTTCATATTTGAGATCATTTTCAACAGTCCATTTAGGCAGCCGATGAATTGTATTTTTTTTATTTGGACAGTTATTAGTTGTGTTTACAGAGTTGATTTATTTAGAAGAATTGTTTCGATAGTTTATTTACAAAGATACATTGATTACTCTAAGTTGCCTATTTATTTAGAAACAGTGGACATAATTGTCAAAAAAGTTCTCCATTGTTTCTAACTTTTAATATATTATAGATATTTATTATTGTTATAATTAAGCCTAACTTTGTTTGTTTTAATTTTAAAAACTTCAGTATATTACACTATATAAGTATGTGTCATGCTTGTATATTTCTTTTTTTCTGCCATTTATTATAAGTGTGTCAATATGTAAATACATAAGAGTCAACAAGTAACTTCTAAATATTCCTCATTTTCTTAAATACTTTCAAATTGTATTATCTTCTATGGGGAAAAAACACATTAGTAGCCCAAAACCCTTCTTAGTTATCTCGTCTCTTATTATCCCGTGCTACGCACGGATTACTATAAAAAAATTAATTTAGCTTTACTTGTGAAACTACATTTATGAGAATAGAAATTAACATTCCTTTTTTTGTTGACTTTGGTACAATTTAATCTAACTAGCTGCCAAAAGACTTGCTCACTTTGCGTCAAAGTCAAATGAATGCTCGACTCGAGCCAAAGTGGAGGTTGGGATGCTTTGAGAAAAATATGAGACCTTGTGGAATGAGAAGGTCACCAACGAACATGATGTGAAGCACGAGGATGGTGTAGAGATTAAAAGAGACCTCATTGAATAGCCAGTAATCGTGAAGACGAATGGCAGCCAAGGTGCTAGCTCGAGTAAAGCACGACCAACCACCCGTCGATGTGGCCATTATAAGAACACTAACATACCAAATGGACATGTCCACAATTACCGAGTGATGTGCATGCCACGATATCAGACGATAATAATGATGATCCAGCACCATCTAACTTGCAAGGTGCACACGCGACAGGGGTCTCCGGACAAGGTGCGTCCCCTTTTAATGTGCAAGGTGCGTATCATCTAGTCGAGATGCTAAAATGGCATACCAATGTTATGTTCTTATATACATTTACCCCTATTGTGTTATTAATCAGGTTTATGCAATGACTATTTGAGATAAAGAATTGATTGGAAGTGACATATATATATATAAATCTTAATAAATGATAAACATGATGTGAATGTCAATGGCTTATGGTAAGCGACGCAAGATTTCATGAAAATATGGTTATGTAAAGAATTTAAAGAATGTAAGAAACTTAATTGATATGGTTGCAACATGCTATTCTTCAAGTTTTTTTATAATTTATCATGTTAAAATAATCATATTAGTGAATTTTCACCACGTAGGTAAGCTAGTTAAAAACTCTATAAATGTGAAAATCTCTATAATCATACAAAAAATGATATTGATCATGTAGTTCTCTCCAAGTAGGATTTTTTCTTTTATTTGATTACTTGCAGGATATCATGTACAATGGTATTCATCTAATAACAAACATACACCTGAAATAACATAGTTTCCATGAAAGAAAACAACCTCAAATAATATCTCATTCCACCTACAATGAAACATGAAAATGTCAAAAAAATGAGAAACTAGTCTACAACATAGCAAGTTCCATTTGATTAAGTAAAAATAATTCAATCTAATGATATTTTGAGACAGAAATTCTTATACGAGTTCACATTTTAGAAGTAAATGACTACCAACTTTGTCAATGCCGACAAGTCTTCCCTAATGATGATCAATAATCAAAAGGTTTCACTGTAAAAAAAAATAAGGAGACACTTTTATAATTGGGTGAAAATCTAACTTCAAACCAATATTATGCTTTCAAGTAAATCTATTCTAACTATAACAAAATATTAATCTTATTTTTCAAGAGCAACCCACAACGTTAAGACATGGACGTAATTCAGCCCTTTTACCAAAGCATAAACAATGAAGTAAATAAACATTACACAAAAATGTCATTGGAATACATAAATCATTCATATACAAAGGTGACCTGACTAGTATACCAAACTATTCTACAACCATATATTTTATTGTTTTATAAAACTATAATCATCCATAGATATATTCATAATGATCTACATATGTCAATGAGCAATAACAACAAGGTTGTTATACAAAATAAACAAACTTAACAAAACTAGCTAAACAAAACAGATCTACTAAGAACATCCACAACACTCTCTTTACATAGATTAGCAAAAAAAAATATGCATGACCTCTATATGGTAAAAATACATAATCATATTAGCATTTTGTTATAACAAATATGAAGACTAATTCACATTTTCTTAGATCTGGTGTAAGAAATATGTAAAGTATGAAATGTCCAACTAAGAAGATATTCATTTCCATATGAGCAATTAACCTTATGACAAAGTAAGTTTCTGGAACTCAATACATGTCCATTCGACCAACTGGGCCCAACAAATCACTACACCTTTACAAATAGCACATTATAGTTTTCATTCTAGTTACAGATAAATTCCGTCGAGTTTATATAAATAACCACTTACTGAGAATGTAAATGAGAAAAAAGAGAAGAATAAAATCGCAAGCAAACCACCTTTGTAACATCAATAATATGTGTGAAAACAATAATATGTCCATCCCATTGAGCTCAAAATACTCACATAAAACTATTCAACTATAATATAAGTCATGACAATACTGTCCAGCCCAAGATACGGCACAAGATACCAAAAGATGTTCTAAACAAGCTACAAATATAAAACTCCTTTCATCGTAGAATGCTTAAATATATCAGCAATGAAATTCATATAATCCTCTCCTACTTCAAGAGCATAATAAAAAAGATGTTCTAGACAAGCTGTATAATATAAAACTTCTTTCATTGTAGCATGCTTAAACATATCAGCAATGAAATTCATATAATCCTCTCCTACCTTAATAGCATAATACATCTCATAAAATACGTTCTCACAGTAGAAATTTCATAGATACAAATACATCTCCTACCTCAAGAGCATAAATTTCATGGATAAAAATTTATTCTCATAGCAAAATATAATATTTATACTCATTAAAATGGATAAATTAGCTTCAATTCTTGTTTGTCAATCAAAACTGAACGAAAACCCTAAATCGTGAAACATTCAAATTACAACAAGAGTAAGAAATTTAAAAAAATTCAAATATAGAAACTTTTCAAACAATTGAAAGAAAAATTTTATAGGGAAGACAGAAAGCTCGATTATACCTGGGTATAGTTGAAGTTGAAGGATTCATGAACTAACTGAACCAAAAACCTAAATCACGAGAGAGATGACTAAGAGAGAGCACCGATGACTGAGAGAGAGCATCGATGATTGAGAGCACTGACGACAGAGAGAGCTCATCAACGATGAAGACAAAGAGCCGATGATGGAGAGAGAGAACTGACGATGAACAAAAAGAGAGAGAGCCGCAACATAGAGAGAGCAAGGATGACAAACGCAGAGAGAGCCTGGACGACTAAGAGAGAAATCCTGGAGATTGGGGGTGAAAATCGCCTGGCCTTGACTAAAGCTATGGAGTTGAGCTTTCCAAAGTGAAGGAGAAAGCTTTCAAAGGAAGCTTTTTAAGAAAGAGACAAAGTGGTAACCTGTAACTCATTCAACATGTAATATCATTTTCTCTAATATATTTTCATCTAACGGCTAGGAGTCTCCCGACATTGGAGAGCTTCCCCCAACTCAGAAAAATAAGACATATCTTTACTTCTTAACGAAGAATTCAGTACAAAAATTTCACATTCCTTTTCAGATTACAAAGAAGGGAACTCAAAAACTCAAGAGCGATTAAAGAGGCAGAAGAAAGAGAAACTTCCCAGCATGTAAATATCCAAGAGGATGAGAATTCATACCTATAATTGACTGCTGTGAGGGAGGGATCTTTGACCTGGCTTCCTGGGTTTGTAAAGCTTGTAAACTTCTTGTATTTGTACTTGATCTCCAACCTAGTAGATTGCTGCTCCAGCAACAGGATGTAGGTTCTCACATTGAAAATTGAACCAGTATAACTTTGTGTTTTCTCTCTTCTTCCCTTTCTCTTCTTCCCTTTCTCTTCTTACTTCTCTAGTTT